>SSNR01000835.1:0-31744 GCA_006937965.1 Callopanchax toddi | reverse complement strand
CCGACTGCAGGACCTGCGCTGGGAGCGCATTGTTTTATTTTTACACGCATAAATGTGTTTCATCAGGTCAAAGATGTGAAAGTTTGTTTGATTGATTGATTAAAAGATTTTTTGTTGTTTTTTAAATGTTAATAAACGGGACGCTTTGCGTTCCCAAACAGTCATCTCTGTCCCGAGTGGTTGACTTTTTTCCCTCCTGTCATTTTGACTGACAGGATTTTAAAAAATCCGGTCATAATCTATTTTTATCCATCACTTATTAATTAAAAAATTATAATAATTACATTTTCAGTAGCATTATTTCATTACTTTTGTATATTATTCTAATTGTTTCTAATCTTTTCATCCTCCACTGACTGTCGCGGTTTGGAGAACCTGTTTAGAAGCTGCAGATCGCTCTGTTCCAATTATTTGATTGATCTAACACTGGGCCCATGAGCACATAAATCCATAGGATTACGGTAGACACTAAATTAGTCGATCAGCCAGTCATCATATAGAAATTTCTAAAAACTTCGTTCGGAGTTGAGCGCAGCAGCAGGTGCAGCTCTGTGCGCTCCGCGGGACTCTGATTACAGAATATTAACGTTCCTTATGAGATCATGAGAGAGATGAGGGTTTCACATATTTTTCATTAAAATACTCAGGGGAAAACCTGGCGCTGCTGTTTAATGCGGACCTCCTCGCGGGTTAGTGTTTGGAGTCCAGTTCTATGTGCGCGCGGCTCGCGGAGCAGATTTTGCGTGTCAACAAGCCTCCACAGCCGCAGACCTGATCCGCTCAAATGCCCCTTTGCAATCCGGTGCTCAGCGTGCGATCAGATGCAGACTAACTACACTTTCTGTTGTAATGCGCTCTCGGACTAGCGTTCATAGGCTGTGGACGCTTGTTGACACGCAAAATCTGCTCTGCGAGCTGCGCGCACATGGAACTGGACTCCAAACGCCCACTAACCTACGAGGAGGTCCACATTAAACATCAGCACCAGGTTTCCCCTGAGTATCTCAATGAAAATATGTGAACCCCTCATCTCTCTCATGATCTCATAATGAACGTTAATATTACACGGTAATCAGAGTCCCGCGGAGCGCACAGAGGATCACCTCACCTGCTGCTGCGCTGAGCTCGACTCCAAACGGAGTTTATGGGAATTTCTATATGATCACTAGCTTATCGACTAATTTAGAGTCTAATTTTATGTATTTGTGTGCTAAATGGGCCCAGTGTTAGAGTAATAATGCTATTGAAAATGTAATAAGTGTAAAATTAATGTGACGGATAAAAATAGATTATGACTGGATTTTTTTTTAACCCTGTGAGTCAAATGACTGACAACTAAAAAGTCTGGCGCGACCTCTTGTTGCGCAATCATGTGCTTTTCACGAAAGATTACCCAATGGCGGTATAAGGGGGGTATGGGGGTGGTGGTCGCGCTGTTGACTACGTGCAGGATTACACAGACGTGAGTCGGGAGTAGTGATGGGACTAATGGTTCCTTGATGGGAGCCATTCATTGGTGAGCCGTTTTCCTACGTGTTTTCTTTGTTTTTGCAACATTCTGCAACTAATTAACACTGACAAGTGGTCTGTTCGAAACTGATGGCCCCGCCCTTTGGCACAGCTGCACCTTTGACAATGAAGGCAGTTTGACTTCTTTTGTTATCTTTAATGTTTCAACTCATCCTATTGAAAAACAGCCATTCACACCTCCAACGGATTCCTCACCCAAGTGGCAGCCAGACAACTGCTCTCCACACGTCTCCCTCCCCCCTCAGCCCCCCTGCTGCATTAGCATTAAAACACCCGCGGCTTATATTCCGGTGCGGCTTATGTGTGGACAAATCTGCAATTTCCCCCAAATTTAGCTGCTGCGGCTTATAATTAGGTGCGCTTTATAGTCCGGAAATTACGGTACATCTGGACTTTTTTCGAGGCCATCAAAAAGGGCCCGTATGGAACTGGTGGAGGAGGAGGAGGACGTCAGTTTTCCTAATATTCCTGTGCCTCATGATTCGACGTACGAGCCTGGTGTACAGGTAAAAATCTCAATTATTACATTGAGTAGACAAATTTTCATGTGCAAATATATTTGATTAAATTATTCTGTTTTCCAAAAGAGCAATGAAGTTGGTGGCAGTGCCCACATGGAGAAGGAGGGGCTCCGGAGAGGTCTGGATTTTCTGAAGTCCAAAAATCTGATAGTGGATTACATCGTCACTGACCGCCACCCCCAGGTTCAGAAGTATCTCAGGGAGATGGAAATAACACAGTACTATGATGTTTGGCACTTTGAAAAAGGTAATTCAGACAAAAAATATGTCTTTTTTACTAAATGATACAACGTACATGCTGAATTACTTTACAGTATATAAAGCCTTTATTCTCTTATTTCATGCTAAGGAGTTTTGATTAATTGCACAGAATATACATACCTCCTACAGTATGTTTCACACCTTTCTTGCTTTCTGTTTACCTGCATATTCTCTCAGTTCACTCACTAATGTATGTTGTATATTCTGTAATTTCAGGGTTATCAAAAAAGCTTGAAAATGTGGCAAAAAACAAAGAGTGCCAGGTGTTGAATAAGTGGATGCACAGTATAAAAAACAGATTTACTGGACAGCAACTTCTTCAAAAGTTGGTGCAGAAAAAGTTGCCAAGTGGAAGAGTATCGTGAACCATGTCCAGAATGTCCACACACACGATGACCCACTGTTCCCCGAGTGCCTTCATCCTGCTAGTGTCCAGGGACCCTCGTAAATGGTTACAACCAGGTATGTGACTAGTTTTTGCCTTGGATAAGTATGATACATAAGGCATAATGTCTTACTATGCAAGCTGTATATAATTCAGATGTCTCTCTGTATTTTTAAAATGTCCATTTGTCTGTTTTAGGTTCTATGGCCCTGTATAAATTAGAAAAGCTGCTCATGACAAAGAGAGTTTTCCGAGACGTGGAAAAGCTGAGTCACCATCATCAGACTTCATCCCTCGAGAGCTTCCACAGTCTCATTCTTCGATTCGCTCCAAAGAATGTTGTTTTTTCATATATTGGGATGCTTTGCAGGTAATAAACATTATAATTAAAATATTATCACTATATTACTGTGTCACTTAAAAACCGCTGAAATATAATTCTACCTGCTGCATTATTTTAAAACTTGCCAAAAATTTATATGTACAAAGAATGTTTTAAATTATGAATACAATTGTACTTTTAGGCTCTTTCTGGCAGCAATGCATTACAACGAGAACAGTGATCGCAAACAGGCCACAACTTCTGAGGGCACTGCTGTGTTCAAGGTAAGTTACCCAAAGTCAAAGAAAGGCCAGCCGGCAGCAAGGCCTGTGAAAAGTGAGGCAACAACCAGTAAGTACAAAATGTTATTTATTATAAAACTCGTGAACATATCAACTTGTAAAAAAAAAAAGACAGTCAATGAAAGATATAAAGATGATACCAAATTACTTACAAACTAAATAACAGTGATTAAATGTGTGTATGGAAAAGCATCTTTCCGAGGTGAGCATCTGATCAAAAAAAAAAAAAAATGCAGGATACATCAGCGACCTGATGAAGCTGCTGTTGGACGATGTGTTTGATGACCCCGCTCCATTTGTGGAAGAACTTCAGACAGTTCCTGTTCCTGAATACTTGTGTGCACAGTATGAAAGGGCATCAAAGGAGGAGGTCATCGCCAGGCATGTTTCCAGGTTCAGTCAAGGGGTGGTCGGAAGCCCACATAGTTCCCAGCAGCATCAGGAAACTCCTGCCTGATCCGCAGCACCACACACGATGGAATGACAACCCTCACATGTCTTCCTAAATACCCCCAGCACCAGCTGACAAAACTCCGATATGCAAGATGCCGGAAACGCCTGAAAGAGATGGAACAATATTTTGTGCCATCAGTCTTATTTTCATCAAAATCAAAGATACTTTCCATTGTTTATTATAATGTAAGTAAATCATTTAGGGCTTTGCAAATATCAGTAATTCTGACCTGAAATTTTATGTATACAACCTGAAATTTGTCATGAATAAAGTGTTTTTTTTTTCAAAGTGGATTTATTATTTTTTTGTAGTAAAATGATTAGACATGGGTGGGGAAGTTCTGATAGTGAACTTACTCTTCCTCTGTTCTCCTTCTAAGTTGTCCATAGTCAGCTCTGTAGATATTGTGGATGTTTTGAAGGGTGTAGGGGTTCAAGCAGTTGGTCTCCAGTCCAGGGTGTCCTGTCATACAAGTAAGTGCAGTGGGGACCTGGCTCATTCTTCTCTTCACCTTGTAAATATATTTGAAAAGATAACAGCATAGCTATAGTTTATATGAGCATTTTGTCTTTTTCAAAATATCATTACTGTCAGAAAATGCATATATTAGCTGTATTCTAGAGGTGATATTTATACAATGACACTGACATTTCTAAGGTCAAATGATTTACTTTTTGACAAAATTGAAAAACGTTATTCTCAGTAACAGAAATTTTACATGCTTACACAACAAAAGTAAATTAAATAAATATATAAATCTAGATAATCATTTTAAAACTGCATTATGTTACTTATGCATGTAACATTGCACATTAATTTTTGCACCGTTACATTTGCAGGCATGCAAGTTTTTGGCGACTGATTACTTTGGGTATTCAGTCGTTTTCTACTTCAGACGGCATGGTTGCACACTTGCCACATGTGCACCTATTAACACAGTCAAAAAGATATAGTATAAAAACAGACAGCGCATTTTGTTACATAAAAGTAAATTATAACCACCACACTTTACCATAGTCCAACGTCCTGTAATAGTCTCTGTGTCCGCGGGTTGTCGTCTAGTCCACTTTCACTTTCTGGATCCGATTCTGGCTCAAACATATAAGGTTGAATTTGAGGAGCACTCATCATCGATAAATTGTTATTTACAGAAGCTCTAGGCCAGGGTGTCTGCCTTGTTTACGTGTTACCTTCCAGACCTGTATACGCGTTTTCATCCAACGTTCAGTGACCCTTCCGGCTTGCCATAGACCTGCAAAAACTCGTGCACGCGATGGGACTGCCCCCTACTGCAGCCGAAGTCTCAGGCTGCCAAATAAGGCAAATCGACGCAGAACCGGAAAGCGGCTAATTCTTCTGATCACTGAGTTGCTCTTTAGGAGATAATTACAGCGTTTTTTTAGTTTTTTGGAGTTACAGTGGGTGCAACGCTAATCTAGAGGCATCAAAGGTTATATCTGTTTAATATTAACTGATTTAAATATCGTGTCACAGGCACTTTAAAGAAGGGTCTAGTTTAGTTTCTGAAAGAAGTGGAGTAATTATAAAATTAACCTGGCTGAGTTGATTTTAGTAATTGTTGATAAATTATGATAAACAATCTGACACCAGATTTAGTCTGTACCAGGGCAGTGACTTTTGAGCGGATTCAGGTGGCTTGGGTCAGTCGGGTTTGACATGTCCTGAGAGGGACACCCAGGAGACGCAGGTTGACTGAAGGGTTCCGTGTTCTCAACACGGAACCTGCACGGCTGATCCCAGATCATCAGATGGCAGGAGTAAGGTTGACTTCACTGGCTGGCATCAAATGTTTATCTAGCAGTTCTGATCAAGTGGAGCAGAATTCCATGGTTCTTCTTTGGATCAAACTAGAATTTGGTGTTTCAAAAAGGTTGAGTCATCTTGGCAAAAGCAGGGTCTGGAACCTGGCTTGATTCCAGATAAAAGTTTTCCAGTCTACATGCTGGGAGATGTGATAGATAATGTATCTATTTAAAAGGAATACAGAGAGTAGCTCTTGAACACTCCTGGATATTTTATTGAAGCACTTTTTTAGACTCCCCCTACAGGCGTTTACTCCCCTTTTTATACCATTACGGCACTGTCGTAAAACACATCGATGACACCTCCCCCTTTTGTTTATAAACATTTCACAGTCTGACCAAAATATAATTGCCATGTATTAACCATAACTTCGACTGATCACAAAACCACATAATCATGCATTTAATAACCATTAACCCAATATCATGTGGTTGAACAAAGTACACCTGTTTGTTACAACAACCGGGCACTCCATTGACATTTTACACACTTTTTTTTTCTGAACTGAGGAAACACAAAAGCAACTATTCCCACCACTCCATCTTTTCCCTCAACCTTGGAAACATTCATTCAGTTATTTAATTCCCTCAGAGGAAAAGGCAGGTTAACTAACTTGATGAACAACAGTCCACTACAAATTGAGTCTCTTCACTGGCTTAACAATCCTGCCGGATCTGGTCTGTAGTGGTTCCTCAGAGGAAGAGATTGAACCAGAAGGGTTCAAATCAGTGGTCACCTGCGAGCCAGGTGTAGCCATCTCAGAGTCCACTTCAGCCTCAACAGGACCTCCACCGACTGGCAGTGCTTGAAGATGACGGCGATTCCGCCTGTACAGCACTCCTTGCTCCGACTCAACCAGATATGATCTCTCTGTGGTGCTGGGTCCAGCCACTGCCACAGATGTAGACCAGGTTTTTTGGTTATCCAACCTAGTGAGAACAGGATCACCTGGCTTCAGTGGAGAAAGCAGTCTTACGCCATTGCATCTGTTGTAGTAGTAGGCCCGTTTACTCTTTTCTGCTGTGTCTGTAGCTCTAATGTGGTGTCTGTTTGGCCACTTAGGATGCAGGTTCCTTTTCAAGGTGGGCAAAGTTGTCCTCATTTTCCTGCCCATTAACAGTTCTGCTGGACTGGCACCAGTGCTGCTGTGCGGCGAAGATCTGTAGATCATAAGGGCCAAAAGAGGATCCTTTTGTTTTAGTATTTTCTTTGCTATCTGAACCGCACGTTCTGCATGTCCATTGCCCTGTGGGTTGTGAGGGCTGGAGGTTGTGTGTTTGAAGTCCATCTCTTGGGCAAAATCCATAAACTTGTCAGAACTGAACTGGGGACCATTATCGCTGACGACTTCATCAGGTATTCCGTAACGAGCAAATGTAGCTCTCAGTTTCAAAATGACTTTTGAACTCGTTGTGGAAGGCAGGTGGAGAATCTCCAAGTATCTGGAGTAGTAGTCTGAGATGATGAGGAAGTTCTCTTTTCCATGTTCACAGAGATCCATGGCTATTTTCATCCATGGCCTCTGAGGAAGAGGTGTGGACAGGAGGGGTTCCTTGTTTTGAGCCCTCCTGTTTTCCCTACAGTGCATGCAGTTTTCCACCTTATGTGTGATTTGTGCAGCTATCCCAGGCCACCACACCGAAGTGTTTGCTCTCATCCTACACTTATTCAGTCCTTGATGGCCGTCGTATATCCGTTCCAGCATTTCTGGTCTCATTGAGTCTGGGATCACTATTCTGCTGCCTCTGATTACTAATCCATCATGTACAGATAACTCATTTCTCACTGAAAAGTACTCTTTTGCACTGTTTTGTACATGTGTCACATGTTCTGGCCACCCAGTTTCTACGTACTTCCACACCACCTGCAACTGCTCATCCACGGCTGTCTCTGACCTGATGGTTTCCATTTTTGTTTGTGAGGCTGGAACTGCACTCACCACAGCAGCGACGTAGCACTCAACATCCGCATGACTGTCTCTGCTGTGCTCCTCTCCCAGCTGTGGGTCTCTAGACAGCATGTCTGCCACGACCAGGGTCTTTCCCGGAGAATACACAGCCTCCAAGTTAAATCGCATCAACCGCATAAGGAGTCTCTGGCAGCGAATAGGTGTGTTGTCCAGATCCTTGGAGTTCATGAGTGGAATGAGGGGCTTATGATCCGTGATCAGTTTAAATGCAGGCAAACCATACAGATACTTCTCAAATCTTTCACAGGCCCACACTGATGCCAGGCATTCTTTTTCTATTTGGGCGTACCTTTTCTCTGCTTCATTCAGCCGCCTTGAGCAATATGCCACGGGTCTCCATTCATCACCATGGAGCTGCAGCAGGACACCACCAACTCCGTAGCTGCTCGCATCTGCTGAGACCACGGTGCTCCTGTCAGCATCATAGTAGACCAGAGTAGGAGAAGTTATGAGAAGTCGTTTAATTTTGTCAAAAGCTGCCTGCTGTGTCGGACCCCACAGCCATACTGACTTTATTTTTAGCAGTTCATACAGTGGTTGGGCCACTGTCGCTAGGTCAGGAATATATTTCCCTAAATAGTTTATCATGCCAAGTGCTCTTTTTAGCTGTTGGACATTTTCTGGTGGGTTGAGGTTGTTAATGGCAGACACCTTAGCTGGGTCTGGACGCACTCCTTTGTTAATCACCTGACCCAAGAAATGTAACTCAGTCTCTCTCAGCTTGCACTTTTCCGTGTTGAGCTTTAACCCTGCTGACTCCAGGCTCCTCAAGACTTCCTGCAGCTGTTCATCATGCTCTCTCAAATCTGCTCCATGCACGATTATGTCATCCATGTAGACAGCAACCCCCGTCAGCCCTTCTAAAGTCTCCACCATTTTTCTCTGAAAAATTTCAGGAGCACTAGTGATCCCGAAAGGTAGGCGTTTGAAACAATACCTTCCATATGTTGTGATGAAGGTGGTCAGTCTCTGGCTGTCTTCATCCAGAGGGATCTGCCAGAACCCTGACGCGGCATCAAGAGACGAGAAAACTGTGGAGCCGCTCAGCTGAGCTATCATTTCTTCTGGTGTTGGTAAAATGAACCTCTCTCTTTTAACAGCTTTATTAAGTTGTTTCAGGTCCACACAAATGCGTGCTTGTCCATTCTTTTTAGGGACAGGCACCATCGGTGCACACCACTCAGTTGGCTCAGTCACAGCTTCAATGATGTCGTTAGCTTCCATCCGGTCAAGCTCCTCTTTCACTGCTTTTAACAGCGGTATAGGAACCCTGCGCGCCGTATTCACTGCATAGGGCTGTGCATCTTCCCTCAGCAGTATTTTTACAGGCTGAGTCTTCAGTAGTCCGAACTCTTGTGCACAGGTGTTAACTTCATACACACGCTTAATTAAGCCCATTGTTAATGATGCTTGTCGGCTAAGCAGGTTGTTCACATTCACCCCTCTGATGACATACAGATTGAGAGTATATGTTTTCCCTTTGTGCACAGTCTGTGTACTAAACTGTCCCAAACAGTTTAAATCACCTCCTGGTCCGCTCAACACTTTCTCTGTCTTTTGCAGGGGTTTCTTTGACTTCAGTGAGTTATACACTGTCTCACTCAAAATGCTGCAGTCGGCTCCAGAGTCTATCTTAAACTTTACTGAAGTTCCGCCAATCTGTAACATCACCGCCCACTCTTCCAGGTCACATGACGTTCCGTTAACTGAGCCCAGGTAAAATCGGTCATCATTCACATTACCTTCAGTCACTTCACTCACCAGGCTACTTTGGCACATTCTTTCCCAGTGTCCCTTTTTACCACATTTATTGCAGGTAGACTCTCTGGCTGGGCAACGTTCCGAGTGACTGTGAGGTGTTTTACCGCAGCGTCCACATTTCCTGCTGTCTCCGTCACTGCCCTTTTGTTTATCTCTGTCACGGTGTGGCCATCTCCGCTTGGTCCTAGCGCCTGCGCCATGTTGTTGTTGTTTAATCTCCTGAACGACACACGCTCGCTCCCCCTGTCAGTTGACTTGCAGCTTTACCTCCTCCGACTGCCTCACCTCTTGTACGGTGGTTTCCAGAGTGAGAGTCGGGAACAGCTGTAACTTCTGAGAGAGCTCTTTATCCAAAATACCCACGACTATTCTGTCTCTAATATGCTCTTCCCGTTTCTGTCCAAAATCGCAGTGCTCAGAGAGTTCATAAAGTGCCCGGATAAATGTCTCTGCACGTTCTCCCTCGTGCTGTACTCTCTGGTTGAAACAGGCACGTTCGTGAATTACATTACGCCTTGGGACAAAACATGCATCAAACTTTGCCAGTACGACGTCATAGTCATCTCCACTTTCTCCGTCCCCGAACGTAAAAGAGCTCATAATGTTTTCAGCCTCCCTTCCCAGAGCATAAACCAGCGTGCTCACTTGAACTGGGCCTTCCTCCTTGTCCAGTTTTGTCGCGGTCCTGTACCGGGTAAAACGTTTCTTCCAGTCAGGCCACTCAGCAGGCTTCTCAAAACAAAAACTCTCCGGTGGTTGAAACTTCGCCATTCTCGACCACTTCTGACGCCATGTGATAGATAATGTATCTATTTAAAAGGAATACAGAGAGTAGGTCTTGAACACTCCTGGATATTTTATTGAAGCACTTTTTTAGACTCCCCCTACAGGCGTTTACTCCCCTTTTTATACCATTACGGCACTGTCGTAAAACACATCCATGACAGGAGAGACTGGAAACTCAGCAAAGACTCATGACTCCAACTTAGACTCAGACTGAACTTCAACAGAGAGAGAGAAATTCTGGAAATATGTTTTTATAGGATTTGGATTAACCAATGATTTGTCCAAATCCCTCTGAAGGCACACAGTCTGGTTGAGGCTCTTCACGCAGGTGCAGCTGATCCACCCGGCCACGAGCCGATCAACCTTGTCCTGTATGTGGTGCAGGGTCACAGGAAGCGTCTCTGAGGGCTTGGCTCGGACAGTGAGACTAGTCCTGCTAAGTGATGAATCCTTAGAAACTCTAGGTGTTCTCTGTAGACAAAACGGCAGTCTCCAGGTGTGACTTGGGCAGTCACCACCGCATGGGGCATGCACATGTAGTATAACCACTGTTAGAGCAAGTCACATTCATCACATGAAAACTAGTGATGGGTCTAGCAACACTGATGCTTTGGCGCATGTATCAAGCTCATAGAGCGATACCCCGTGTTGGTGCGCGTATCACTTTAACGGGTGACGGGTGGTTCAGCTGGTTGTAACTATTGATCTGCTACACCTTCCCTTACATAGAATCGGTTTTCACAAGATGGCGTCTGACCAAACCACTCATGAAACTACGAATGTCTGCAGGCGAGGGAGGCTTCTCTCCACACCCTGTATTTTTAATAAGAATGTTGTAAAGGCCGTTAAAGAATGCCATTAGTGTGTTAGGAGTTTATCTCATCTTTCAGTTGAGTGATTGAAAGGTCAACAGTTGTCAAAGGTCATCGTTCTGGTCAAGCCACGACTCCACAAGAATGTTAACATTCAGACCCACGACGTACTGTCACCCAAATCTTAAACAAAATGCTTTGTTTACACTCACTCTTCCAAAGCCACCTGGATCATAGTAGTCAGCTCGGCTCCCAATGAATAGCTTTTCCATGTCATTGAGATGTAAAAGGAATGATTCAGAGTGGATATAAAGTGCATCGTGTCGGAAGTGCTCAAACAAAATCTTAATATTAGGGATGCACGTTTTCCAAATTTTGTTTAACCGGCTATTGAAGCTCTTAACGGTTAATAACCGGTTAACTGTAAAGTTACACCACTGCCCGTGCTCCCCCCTGGATGGTAACTTGTGATATCCTCTGGTGATCGATTTCATTAGGCCTGTGGCAAAGGCTGGTCCATGGTAGCTTTCAAAGGGTAAAGTTGTCCACTTTGGTGCAGAATTTAATTTAGCAGTTCTAATAAACTTAGAGCTAGTTGCAAAGATAGATAGAAACTCTTGCTGTTCAAAAACAATGAGCACCTAAATTAATTCAGATGTCAAACCGGTTCATTTCTATCCTTCTGTAACATGCGTTTTCAGAATGAAGGTCGTCTGTTAGACCCCTGAGTCCTTATCTCACATGGTACACACAAATCAGAGATGGGGGTTCAGTCTAGAATTGACGTCTCTTCCGGATATATCAGTTAATAAGGAACATGCTTAACCAATTATTAGCCAGGAAAATTGGAAGTTGTTATAAAAATTACCCCAATCTTCACACTGTCCTCATGACTCCAGAATCAGTTTTACTTAAAATAATGGTCTGAGCTCATTACAGATTATTTATATACTGAAATTATTGTGAAACACGATTGATAAAATCAAACATGATTGATATAATGAAACATGATTACATCATCAATTAGATTCATCTGATGGATTTCAAATAATCATTGTTAAGATCTAAATCATCCACATTAAAGCTGAACTTGTTGATTTGGTAAAGAATGTAGCTTTTAACATTTTTTTAATGCCTCTTAACATCATTCTAACGTAGTATAGCTATAAATATATTGTGGAGATTTTAAAAAACCCCGAAAGAAAGAAATAAAGTTGTCCCACAGTTCTCTAAAAACTTCAGCTAGACAATCCAGCTGTCTGTCTGCTGCACTTCCTCACTGCTTGGATCCACCATTAATCCGCCCGGGTACAATTAGCAGTAGAACATCCTGGAAGTGAGAGAAGGACGGAAACAGCCGGTTGTTAGCGCTTCAATTTTAGGAAAAAATACCAGAGTCCCCAAAAAAACACAAATTTTCAGCTAGCAGAAAACTAAAAATGTTTGGAGGTAAAACGAGGAAAAACCTGGGGGAACGTATCTATGGCTAAAGTTAGACTCTGCATTGTTACCGTGGCAAAGCAGGATCCCATGGCCACAGGGAGGCTGGTCTATGGATTATACCCAACGGGAGGGGTGAGTGCTCTGACACGTGTTTCTGTAAAATAGCTAGCAATACATAGCTTGTTTACCAACCTGCTGAATAAACTTATCTTGATAAGTAAACAATAATTTTTAATAGATGTAATCAAAGCCTGGAAAGAAAGAATATAATTTAGTTAGAGCAAAATTCACATGATTTTATTCAGAGACGTCTGTAGCTTCAGAGCAGAGTTGTCTTTATGAGCAGAGTGAACTATCTGAAGTGGGGGGGGGGGGGGTATTGTTATGTCTAAAACCCAGGGGGTAGGGAGAAAGTTATAAAGAGTGGATATAAAGACGTTCCTTAATTTATAACTTTCTGGGACTGGTTGTCTCTGGGTTGTCAGTGGAGTAGTGGTTTGACCAGAATGATGACCTTTGACATCTGTTGACCTTTCATTCACTACATTATCTTGGCAATAAGGGCATAAGGAAACTAGAAATACTTTATCCTCTCTGGTTTATTCAACAGTCCTCAAAACAGATTAAGATTTTATTCATTTCAGTAAGATCTTCCTTCAGTGGTTTTAACATTAAAACACTAGGAGATAATCATCTAAATCACCTTCACAGACATGCAGAGTCATTCTGCTCAACCAATTCTCCTGTCAGAGCCGGTGTGTCAACAACAGAGGAATCACAAACATCCAGCTGACAATGAAGTGGAGGAAGGTCAGCGGTGTGTTCATAAGGAGGTGATCAGTGAATGCTCTGTCAGAGGACAGCTAACCTGCCGTCAGTCAACATGAGAGCTCTCATCCTGCTGGTGTGTTTGTTGGTGTGCTGCCTAGCTAATAAACCACAGCCATGCTGTAAGTACAAACTCCACTTTGCTCTCAAATCTCACATCAGTGCTCCAAAAAGAGTTGAACTAAAACCTGCTTCTGTTTTCTTGACAGCGTCTCCACCTCAGCTGACTGGGGAGTTCTCATTAGTAAGTCTCAGCTTCTTATTGACTCCATTTCTGTATTATTAGAGTACTTATTTGAACAATACTGAAAGAAATATATGCAATTTTATTTCAAGGCAGCCTCAACTGGGAACCTGACAGAACTAGTCATGTACTCCTATGATTCACTGGGACAGCGCATCCGCCTGCGAGAAGCTGGAACCTACGACTCTGATGCCTTCCACTATGATTTCCTGCTGCTCTACAAAGAGGTAACAGACAAACTCGGGTCACTGTAGTAAACCTTAAAATACAGTGTTTACACTGTAATAAAATGTTTAGTCACTTTATCACATTTATTAGGAACTTACCATCATATGTCTAAATGTTCAAAGACAAATTTAAAAATAATGTTTAAAAGATTTCAATCCATGTGTAAAAATTGTGTCTAATTACTAAAACTAAACATGGCAGCTTTAAACTAGATTTTTAGCTAACGTGTCCATCCACTTTCAGCAGTCTAATTTTGTTTATTACCGTATTTGCCCGCATATAAGACAAGGTTTTTTTCATTGAAAATAATTTGAAAAAGGGGGGGTCGTCTTATTATCGCGCCCTAGTTTTTCCGGCGGAGGGCGCAGGCTTTTTGGTCAAAGCCGCAGGAAGCAGCTCAGACCGCGAGCGGTTCCAGAGGTCCGGGCCTGGCCTAGTTCAAAGTTACAGGTTTACTAGTACTGAGGATTAAAATGTCCAGACCCAGCAGGTGCTTTCAGCAGCAGACTGTACAGGTGAGGGCTCGTGTCGTTCGCTCGATTCACACACGCATTCTCCCTCAGAACCTCATCCGTCTCACCGTTCTTTATATGCACCCGACACACACATCTACACACTCCCTCACACATACAGTGGGTTTGTGTGTGTGTCTGCGCAATAATTGCGCAACAGCGGGTTTGTGTGTGCGGGCGATCATGGCGCAACAGCATGTTTGTTTGTGCGCGCGATCATGGCGCAACAGCGGGTTTGTGTGTGTGTGCACCATCATGGCACAGCAGCCGGTTTGTGTGTCTGTTCGTTCATGGCGCAGCTGTGTGTGTGTGTCTGTGCATTTTGCCGCAGCAGCGTGTGTGTGTGTGTGTGTAAACAAGCTTCCCCTACATGAAAACTCCATCTCAGCTCCACAACTGGATGTGAAGCTCATCAGTGTCTGATGATCGCGGAGCTGCACAATCTGACCGTGAAAGCTCCTGTCAGCAAAGGTGCGTTCGGGCAGAGAGATCAGTACAGTGGACTGGTGGACTAGTTTTGTGCACCACTGTTAATAAGCAAATATTAAAGCAGTCTGGAATTATTAGTAGCATTAGTTAAATTATTTTCTCAAAATTTCAATAAAAATTGTTTCTTTAAAAAGTGAATTTTAGTCTTTTTTTCTGAAGATTAGTCTTGAAAAGGGGGGGTCGTCTTATAATCAGGGTCGTCCTATATTCGGGCAAATACGGTATTTAAATATTTAACTTAAGACAACTATATTTGTTATGTACTAAGATAAACTCAGTGGCTCTTAGATAGGGGATCTCTTCACCCTATTGTATGTTAGTAGGCTGCATCCACTTCACAACAGCCAATATTTAGATGTTAGCTAAATATTCATGTTAACCCACATTTATATTTAGATTTTGATGTGAAATTATGAGCTGACATTTGATTCTAAATATTTAGGCTTCTGTATTTAGTCCTGACCATAACCCTGTTCCATCCAGGGCGTCATATACAAGATCAACAGCAGCAGCCAAACATGCTCCAGAGCTCGTCTGCAAACAGATTTCCACCCGCTGATGATTCCCAGGAACGCCTCTTTTCTGAGTCAGTTTGTGTGGGGCAGCTTATCCGGTCCTGGAGAGGGAGTTGTGGTCGACTCATGGAACGGACAGCAGAACATGGCGAACCAGACAGGTGCGACATGTAGCGTTTGGAATAACTATTAGTTATTTTAACTACACCCTCTTCATATAAACATTGGAAGCTTTTTTTGGATTATAATGAAAAGTGATAAACTGTCATTTAACCCTGATAATAGCTAATATTTATTGAAGGTATCTTTAGGTTCTTTGAAAAGAGTACAGTGAACTGAATACCTTTATTAATAATGTGAAGCTGAGACAAGGTAAAGATTGAACAATCATTTAATTTGAAAAACCTAAGAACACAGACAGATAAGACAGTTTGAAAGTTTGATGTAAACACAATTAATATTCTTAAACATGTCGAGGATGTTAAACATAGGTTAATTGTGAGTTTTAACGGACCGTAGCATATGTTTTAATGACTAGGGAAGTTAGTTAATTTAGTTGACCTAGTTGGGACTTTAAGAGTCAATTTAGGGCTAATTTGAGTTGTTATGGCTTAATTTAGTTTGGAAGAATTAAGCTTTATCAAAGCAAACCTCTCGATCAGAAAGTGGTGTTCGCTCACTGAAAGGTGGACGTTCCTAGATCTGGCAGGCGTTGGTTTCTCCACGAGCTGAGGCTGGAGTCCCCAGACTCTGAGTGGTGGTCCTGGAAGGCGTGGCCGCCGAGGACCTCGCCGGACAGACCGTGGATACGTCCCGGTCAGCAAGGGAGGCTTTCAGCAGGCATGCTGAAGTCATTTCTGATCAGTTCCCGTAGTGAGGGAGAGATAAGAGACACCCACGCAAGCAGGTGGCTTTCAAGGCCTTGTTCAAAGCTGATGAAGGTTCAGCTAAGACTCTGAAGGATAGCAGCTCAGGCTGCTTACAGGCTGTAGCATAGACTCAGACTAGACTACATTCAGGCGGTAGCACAGACCCCGACCGGCTTGTACCGGAACTGAATATTAGTTTTGAGACTACGTTATCTTAAATTCAACCAATCAGAAGATATTAAGTGTACTAATCAAAACTGAGTTAGTGGACTGGTGGACAGCTCTGATTGGGTAGGGGACTGTGAGGGAGTTTACCAAGTTCATATGACTTCCGCCCGTTAAACACTCACATTATAAATGTAGAAATGCATGACATAGCAGAGAAGCATTATAACACTTTGAGTGTGAGTGTGTGGATGACCCTGAGCAGGAACACTACAGGAGACTGTTCTGTAAACAAGAGATTACAGTTTGAACACCAGTCCTTGGTGTTACAGAAGAGACATCTTTAAAAGAGTGTTTTATTAGACCAGTTAGTGTCCAGTTAAGGTCATCTGGGAAGTGGACACCTGAAAGTGGACAGTTGGTCACCTGTAGGGATCTTGATTCAGGTTAAAACATAATCCAAGAGTCATTGTATTCCAAGTTATTGGGAAAGAAATGGATTATTGTTGTGATGGTCAACAGAGGTCAAAGGTCAGAGGTTATAGCATATTTGATGGTGCTACAGACAAAAGATTAGAAAAATAGAATCACATGGTGTGATAGAGCACATGATTCCCTGACTGGTAATTCATACCACCTCTGGAACAGAAGCGGTCCAGGTTCCGTACGGCTTCCACAAAGATGAAAAAACATTGAGTCCAATCAGAGCATTCATAAAGGCTGAGGTGTGGCTGCAGAGCTCCGTTAACTTGACGCATTATTTTTACAAAACCTACATTCTCCACAGATTAACCCATCAGATAATGAGATTAATCAGTTTCTTGACAGAATAACACTTCCTATACTATCAGATGATCAAGCGATGGCCCTGGACTCACAACTAACTCCAGCTGACCTCCAGGAGGCCCTTAAAACCTCCAGGAGGCCCTTAAAACCTCCAGGAGGCCCTTAAAACCTAGGGATGATGGAGTACTGCATTATCTGTATCTGTTCAACCACCTAAATTATCTGTATCCGTATCTGTACTCGGATAGGGCTGGGCCTAAACCGGAAGTGGGTGGGACGTGAACAGGAAGTGACGTAATTCACCCTGAAGTGGGTGTGGCTTAAGCTATCAGAATTAGCTATATGTATTGTTTTTTTTTGACATATTGAACTATTTACAGAGCAGCCTCAGAATTAAGAGTTAATGTTTTTGATCACAATATTAAAGGCTGTGTTTTTAAGCCTTTTTTGAGCCAAGGTACACTTTGTTATTGAAAAAATCACAAGGCACACCATGGGGTGGGGGGGCTAGTTACCAGCCTAACATAAAATCCTAACACTGTCAGAACCTCCCAGACCAGAGTCACAAACGCCCCAACATTCACCTGACCAGTTGAACTCTGAGCTCATTGATGTCTGATAAAGTAGCAGGTTGAATTTGGTCCAATCAAACATTTTTAACACTAAAACACATTGATCTGTCAGGACTGCAGCTGTTTACTAAGGCTCACTCTGTTTTAATAGTTTTATTGTAGAAACCTTCTCATCTGGTCACCTGACAATAAAGGATTAGATTTAGTTTACAGGTGACCTGATTAACTGTCTTTTTTTCACCACATCAAATAACTTCAAACTGATTTTTTTCACCTGTCAAAAAGTGATTGTAGCATCCAGTTTATCTGTAATGAATTAAATTTGCCTTAAAATGACTTTATTTCTCTCCTGTTTATTTTATTATCCATGTTACAGCATGCAGGGCTCTTTCATCATGTTTTAGTTTAACTACTTGTGGGTCTTTTTAAACATTAGAATTAATGTGAGTCTCTGAAAACAACTGTAAAGACAAATCTGATCAAGTCACAGACAGATCAATGTGTTTTAGTGTTGATGATCTGTTGAATTTTAAGCTGTCAGTCACGCAGCTGGGAAACACACGGCGCGCGCTCCTATTCACTTTATGAATGACAGGCGCACGGCTGAGTTCACCTGACAGGTGACAGATAACGGGACCTTCGTCCTTCAGCCAATGGGTCTCTCAGACCGGATTTATGCAGACCTTTTTGCCAAATGTGCATCATCACGCAGGAAGCGAAAAGATGATGATTCGACCTAGTGTTAGTGGACCCGCTGATCTACTGGTTTATGGACCAGGCAGATCAAAGTATGAATTTTAAAAAGTCTGGACTGTCGCTGGTCCACCGGGAAACGATTGGGTCACCAGATTGACGCGGCGCCTCCTTCTCCTCCTTGCCAAACTACTCACTCACTGGGAGAACACGTCCTGTCAGGACTGAAACCCCTAAGTGGACTTTCCGTCTGCTCCTACCCTCACACCGGGAAGAACCGCTAGTTTCCCCGCCGCCGCTCCTGGCGATCTGCGCGTAAAGCTGTTCTGACCGAGCAGAGCTAGCGGTTGTGGGGCACGGGAGAGGTCTGAGTGGTGGAGCCGGAGCGGGTTACTTTTGGGCCTGGAATGAACGCCCTCCCTACCTCCTCCTCCTCTCCACAGCTGACGGGTGCGGGCGCTCTGTGTGACTGGCCACAGAGCATGAACACAGTCAGTTGATGATTTCCTTCAGCACGATCACGAATAATGATGCGTTTTATTCGGATTCGGCTCGAACTCATCAAAAATGCATTATCCGTACCGGATACTCGTCTGAAACTAGCATTTGGCTCACCCCTATTCAAACCATGCCCAATAAGAAGGCTCCAGGTCCAGATGGATTTCCAGCTGACTTCTATAAAGAATACTGGAACATTACATGCAAGAAATAGAAGGAAATGGCAGACTACCACCAAATATGAACTCTGCCAAAATTAGTCTCCTGTTAAAACCAGGCAAAGACCCTGTATTTCCTACCAGTTATCGTCCCATATCACTTATTAACGCTGATCTCAAAATCATCTGTAAAGCCCTCGCTAGAAGATTAGAGAAGATAACTCCCCTCATAATACATCCTCTATCCTGCTCTCCTTGTGTGTGTGTGAGCGACACAATTTAGCAGTAGCCTAACTCCATTTGAAAAAGGTGCAAGCCAGGAAATAGTGTCTAAACTCCTTTAATTAGCACACATTTCTTCATGGAGTAAAACTGTAATACAAATAATATAGCTAAATTCAGTCCAATACACATCTATTAGCATCAGCACTCGATTTGCCAAAACCTTAATTTTTCCAACAAAATGTCTACAAAATATGCATAAAATATAATATTCTGACTTGAAACAAATGCAAACTTACAGATTGTAGTGTCGTTGGCACAAACAGAAGACGGATGTCAGTGGATGAACCTGCCCACATGTAGCTCACCAAGAACTAACACAAAATGGTTGACTTCCTGTCATTTCCCAAAACGGACTTTCAAAATGAAACACATTTCAAAATAAATGTAAGTCAAAATTACATGAAGCATCTATATTGCTATAAAAATAAGAATGGAACACTCCCCGTCTGGTATCTAACAAGATGCCATATAACAATAGTCAAAAACTCAACATTAACATTCAGTCCTTGTTCTTTAGAAGCATAACGACCTCCGTTATTGGCCTGAGGAACGTCTTGGCCATTCCATCTTTCAAAATCCTGATCTCAGTCTTGCGGACCTTCCCATCACGGCCCACAAATGTGTCTGTCACAAGTGCCATGGGCCAGTCGTTTCGGCATGTACGATCATCTTTCATCAGAACAACGTCACCTCTGTTGACAATAGGGCTGGAGTCTTGCTATTTGCGACGAAGCTGTAGAGTCTGCAGATACTCACGTTTCCAGCGATTCCAGAACTGATCGACCAGTCTCTGCACTGCACGCCACTGTTGTTTTTACAGGTCCGTCTTGGTGAACACCCCCGGAGGAGGTGGAACATTCTGCTTCTGAGTAAGAAGCGTCGCTGGGGTGAGTATCTGGGGAACATCTGGATCTGAAGAGACAGAAACGAGAGGCCTGGAGTTGATGACGGATGTAACTTCTGCCATCAGAGTGCACAAGACTTAGTGGGACAAACTGGAAGAGGGAGTACGCATCAGCATGGAGTCTAAGATCCTCCTTGCAACTCCTATCATGCGCCGCCCATATGCGAGGAGTGAGGTGGATTGAAATGCCATGTACATCCATGATTGTTGGTGTACCTCTAGACTTCTGACCCTGTCAAAACTTTCTGGAACTCCAACTCTTTGCAAGCACCAACAAAATTGGTCCCACAGTCTGAGTGAAGGTGTTCAGAAGGGCCACAGGTTGCGAAGAATCTTCTTAAGGAGTTGATGAATGAGGAGGTGTCTAAGGACTCAATGACTTCTATGTGGACTGCACGTGTGCTCATGCAAGTGAAGAGAACAGCCCAGTGCTTGCTCTGAGCCATGCCTCCTCTTGTGCGTCTGGCTGTCACGGCCCAAGGACCGAAAATATTCACACCAGTGTGAGTGAAGGGTGGAGATGTACTCAACCTCTCTTGCGGGAGGTCTGACATCTTTTGTCTCTCTCTTTTCCCACGAAACTTCCGACAGGTGACACATCCATGAAGAACAGCACTTATGCATCGTTTGCCACCAACAAGCCATATGCCAGCAGCTCGAATGGCACCTTCGGTGAAGTTACGACCTTGATGCTCGACCTGCTCGTGATAGTGTCGGATGAGCAACGTGGAAACATGGTGTTTGCCAGGCAGAATGACTGGATGCTTTTCTTTGACACTCAAGTCAGCTAATGTCAACCTGCCTCCAGCCCTCAGCAGACAATCCGTATCTACGGTTGGATTGAGTTTGGTCAGAGAGCTTCTCTAGTCCACCACAAATTCAACCATCATCTATGTCTCTTCCCAGAGTCTCTGTCCCCACAGTTTCCTCCTCGGCTCTCAAACCAGAACATTTTCCTATTCCAGTCCATTTATCAACCCGCTGCCCTAATCACTCTGATCAGAGAGCCCGGAAACTCAACAGGTGCTTACGACCCATCCATCTAATAATAATAATAATATAATAATAAATTTTATTTCAGGCGCCTTTCTGTCACTCAAGGTCACCGCACAATACAAGTTGACAATAAAACACAATAAAACTAACGAGTTAAAAACATCGAACATAGAAACACACAGTACATCTCCAAGTAACAAAGAAGAAAAATGACCTGCATCCTTCAGTTCAGTGTGCCCTGTTAAATGCCAGATCCATTTCTAACAAATCCTTTATCTTAAATGACCTTTTCACCCAGCAGGGCCTAGACTTCTTTTTTCTAGTTGAAACATGGGAACAAGATGGTAACTTTGTCCATTCTAATGAAATCTGTCCTCCAGGTTGCTCTGTGTTTACCACACCACGCCCCTCACGCCGTGGTGGAGGTCTCGCTGTGGTCTTTAAGGACAAACACGCCTGTAGTCTAATCAACAGTGGCTGTTTCACTACTTTTGAATGTCAGATCATCAAAGTAGGGTTACAAGATGTATTTTACTGTGTTTTAATTTACAGACCTCCTGGCCCTTTTCTCTCTGAATTTTCAGATTTCTTATCATCCATGATTAAGCTGGAAAAGGTTTTAATTCTGGGTGACTTTAACTTCCACATTGATAACCCTGAGTGTAACACAGCAGCTGATTTCTTATCCATCACTGATTCTTTTAACTTTGTACAGCATGTATCAGGACCAACCCATAATATGGGTCACACTTTGGATCTAGTCTTCTCTCTGGGACTAAACATCAATCAGCTACATGTTGAAGAGGTTCATGTGAGTGACCACAGCTGTGTTTTCTTTAAGATTCAGTCTAATGTTGATCCTGTCCCTCACAAACTGAGTTCAGAAAGACACATCATTAATCAGTCAGCAGTTGATGGTTTTTCTGTAATGTTTGATAGAAACTTAGTTCATGGTGAAGATGCAAACTCCTTCATCCAGTCATTTAATCAGCAGTGTTCTACTATCTTAGATAAAGTAGCTCCAGTTAAACAAACAGCGGTATCTCATAGAAGGAACAGTCCCTGGATGAACGAACATATTTATAATCTCAGAAGGACATGCCGTAAAGCTGAGAGGCTTTGGAAATCAACAAGAATGGAAATTCACCAACTGTACCTTAAGGAATTGATAACATCTTTAAATGAAATGGTTAAAAACTCCAGAGCTGTTTACTTCTCTCAACTAATTTCCTCAAATAAAAACTCCAAAGTTCTGTTTGACACGATCAATCAGATAGTTTCACCTAAAACGCCCCAAATCCCTGTGTTCTCAAGGTCTGATTGTAACAACTTCCTTTCATTCTTTGAGAACAAAATTAGAAACATCAGGTCAGGTTTCTCACCCCCATCTGCTCCCTGTTCTCCCATCCACCCTCCTCCTTCCCATACCTGGTCCTTCTTCACACCTGTTCATTTTCAGAACATTTGTCTCATTCTTAAAAACATGAAACAATCTTCAAGCCCAGTTGATATTCTCCCAACCTCTTTGCTTCTTAGAGCTTTTGACCTAGTTGGCCCATGCATTGTTGATTTTATTAATCTATCCCTCCAAACCGGCTCTGTCCCCTCCATCTTTAAACACGCTGTTATTGAACCCATCCTTAAAAAACCCAGTCTGGACTCCTCTCAACCAAATAACTACAGGCCCATTTCCAAACTGAGCTATATCTCTAAACTTTTAGAAAGAGTCGTGGCTGATCAGCTGGTCTCTTTTCTGGAACAACACAACATTTTTGATAAATTCCAATCTGGTTTCTGTAAAAAACATTCAACAGAAACAGCTTTACTCAAAGTATCCAGTGACATCATGATGGCAGCAGACTCCGGGGAGTTTACAGTCTTAGTTTTGTTGGACCTTTCTGCAGCTTTTGACACTGTTGATCACAGCACCTTAGTGAACAGACTCCGTGACTTGGTGGGGATCTCTGGAACAGTTTTAGACTGGTTCAGATCGTACCTCTCAAACAGAAGTTTCAGTGTCCATATAAACAACATCATGTCAGATACTACAGATCTGTTCTGTGGGGTACCCCAAGGCTCTGTTCTGGGTCCACTCCTGTTTTTACTATATCTCCATACTCTTGGACAGATCATTAGTAGATGTCACAATGTCTCCTACCACCTTTATGCAGATGACATTCAGCTGTACTGCTCCTTCAAGGACTCAGAGTTCTACAAACTGTCTGAACTACTGGAGTGTCTGTCAGCTATTACTAACTGGTTAGAAAAGAACTTCCTTCAGTTAAACCCTGAAAAGACTGAATGTCTGATTGTTGCCCCTGATAGGATGGTCCCTCTGATCAGTCAACATATTGGACATTTAAGTTCTGCTGTAAAGTCAAACCTGAGGAATCTGGGTGTTATTTTCGACCAATCAATGTCTTTTGAAGGTCACTCAAAACAGCTGGTCAGAAAATAATTTTATCATCTGAGAAATATTTCCAAGCTGAGAAAGTTGGTGTCAAAACCTGAACTGGAAATGGTTCTTCATGCTTTTATCTCCTCCCGTCTAGATTACTGTAACACACTTTTCACATGTTTGAATCAAAAAGCCCTTGACCGCCTTCAGCTGGTCCAGAACTCTGCAGCGAGGCTCCTCACTGGAGCAAACAGGAAAGATCACATCACTCCTATTCTGAGGTCTCTGCACTGGTTACCTGTTAAATGTAGAGTTCATTTTAAAATCCTGACTCTAACTTTCAGGGCCCTACATGGTCAAGCTCCTCTTTATGTTACTGAACTGATAAAGCCATACGCTCCAACCCGAGCTCTCAGGTCCACAGACCAGAATCTCCTAACAGTTCCAAGGACCAGATTTAAAAGTCGAGGTGATCGCTCCTTCCAGTCTGTTGCACCGTGACTTTGGAATGACCTTCCTTTAGTTTTACGCTGTATAGACAGTCTGGTCTCCTTTAAAAAGCAGTTGAAGACCCAATTATTCAAAACTGCTTTTAAATAACTCTTTTATGTTCTCTTGTTGTTGTTTAATGATTTTGATTTGTAATGATATTTTGTTTTGTTGAAGATAAAATTCTTCTTGATACTCAGAGGAAAATGAAGACAAACTACTTCTCTCGTTAGAAGATTTATTATAAATTTAGCTGGACAGTTTGTTCAGAATCAGCCCCAATCAAAAAGTCTAAGCCTAAAGATCCCCCCTCCTTGGAGGAGCATGACATTTTTATAGATCCTGGCTTCTGTGACATCAGCCAATCACAGCAGACTCGAACCCTTTCTCAGCCAATCCACATGACGCTAAACGAGGCGTCTTCCGCATGCACGATGATGCAATGTCTTTCCCGGACTAGAGTGTTTTTGTTGAAATCAACTCTCTGAGAACCCAGCTGTTGGTGCTCTCCGGACATTTAGGAAAACATCATTTATCACAAAAGATGTTTCTGGCTCACATTCAGTTCTCCTGTTCCCTGCCAAAAGTTATCGTAGAGAGAAAGAAATTGTGAGAACGCGCTGTTACTTCAGTTCTCACCAACAAGCTCCCGACCTTCTCTGACCGCAAAACAGAACAAAAACAAGAACAACTGTCTCTCCTCATGCACTCAGATAAGATTTTCCTGGCAACCATCTGCTGAGTTTCAACTAAACAAACCCTCTGTTCCTTCACACACGAACCTGAGTTCTGAACAGTCACAGAAAGTTCAATCTGACTTCTTAAAAGGATTGTACATATCTTTAAGTAAAATGAATAAGGAATAAAATGAAACATCTAGTTTCATATAACATAAAAACCCTTCAGTTTGTTTTATTAATTTTATTTGTTTTATCATGTTTGATTCTGTTTTCTGTGAAGCACCTTGTGATTTTTTCTGTGAAAGGTGCTTTATAAATAAACTTTACTTACTTACTTACTTACTCTTGGAAACGTTGGCTCGCTTAGAGAGAACATCTAACTCTTCAGGGTAGGAAGCTTGTTGTACAGCAAGAAGAATCGCTGTAGTAGCTTTGGACAATTCATTAGCTGTGAGAGGTTTGGAACACCAATGCCAACCCTTACACCCTTTGGTTCCTTGGCCGGTTGACTTAAAGGAATGTGCCACATGCATTGCCATGTGCCACATGAGTGTTGCAATTCCCCTCTGTACAGACTTCCAGGAGGAGAATTTGGCGAACCTTTCACAGTCCAGTAGTTTGTCCTTTTGGCTTGTTGCAAGGGTTGTAACTTGAGAACGGATCTCCACATCAGTGNCCAAGTAACAAAGAAGAAAAATGACCTGCATCCTTCAGTTCAGTGTGCCCTGTTAAATGCCAGATCCATTTCTAACAAATCCTTTATCTTAAATGACCTTTTCACCCAGCAGGGCCTAGACTTCTTTTTTCTAGTTGAAACATGGGAACAAGATGGTAACTTTGTCCATTCTAATGAAATCTGTCCTCCAGGTTGCTCTGTGTTTACCACACCACGCCCCTCACGCCGTGGTGGAGGTCTCGCTGTGGTCTTTAAGGACAAACACGCCTGTAGTCTAATCAACAGTGGCTGTTTCACTACTTTTGAATGTCAGATCATCAAAGTAGGGTTACAAGATGTATTTTACTGTGTTTTAATTTACAGACCTCCTGGCCCTTTTCTCTCTGAATTTTCAGATTTCTTATCATCCATGATTAAGCTGGAAAAGGTTTTAATTCTGGGTGACTTTAACTTCCACATTGATAACCCTGAGTGTAACACAGCAGCTGATTTCTTATCCATCACTGATTCTTTTAACTTTGTACAGCATGTATCAGGACCAACCCATAATATGGGTCACACTTTGGATCTAGTCTTCTCTCTGGGACTAAACATCAATCAGCTACATGTTGAAGAGGTTCATGTGAGTGACCACAGCTGTGTTTTCTTTAAGATTCAGTCTAATGTTGATCCTGTCCCTCACAAACTGAGTTCAGAAAGACACATCATTAATCAGTCAGCAGTTGATGGTTTTTCTGTAATGTTTGATAGAAACTTAGTTCATGGTGAAGATGCAAACTCCTTCATCCAGTCATTTAATCAGCAGTGTTCTACTATCTTAGATAAAGTAGCTCCAGTTAAACAAACAGCGGTATCTCATAGAAGGAACAGTCCCTGGATGAACGAACATATTTATAATCTCAGAAGGACATGCCGTAAAGCTGAGAGGCTTTGGAAATCAACAAGAATGGAAATTCACCAACTGTACCTTAAGGAATTGATAACATCTTTAAATGAAATGGTTAAAAACTCCAGAGCTGTTTACTTCTCTCAACTAATTTCCTCAAATAAAAACTCCAAAGTTCTGTTTGACACGATCAATCAGATAGTTTCACCTAAAACGCCCCAAATCCCTGTGTTCTCAAGGTCTGATTGTAACAACTTCCTTTCATTCTTTGAGAACAAAATTAGAAACATCAGGTCAGGTTTCTCACCCCCATCTGCTCCCTGTTCTCCCATCCACCCTCCTCCTTCCCATACCTGGTCCTTCTTCACACCTGTTCATTTTCAGAACATTTGTCTCATTCTTAAAAACATGAAACAATCTTCAAGCCCAGTTGATATTCTCCCAACCTCTTTGCTTCTTAGAGCTTTTGACCTAGTTGGCCCATGCATTGTTGATTTTATTAATCTATCCCTCCAAACCGGCTCTGTCCCCTCCATCTTTAAACACGCTGTTATTGAACCCATCCTTAAAAAACCCAGTCTGGACTCCTCTCAACCAAATAACTACAGGCCCATTTCCAAACTGAGCTATATCTCTAAACTTTTAGAAAGAGTCGTGGCTGATCAGCTGGTCTCTTTTCTGGAACAACACAACATTTTTGATAAATTCCAATCTGGTTTCTGTAAAAAACATTCAACAGAAACAGCTTTACTCAAAGTATCCAGTGACATCATGATGGCAGCAGACTCCGGGGAGTTTACAGTCTTAGTTTTGTTGGACCTTTCTGCAGCTTTTGACACTGTTGATCACAGCACCTTAGTGAACAGACTCCGTGACTTGGTGGGGATCTCTGGAACAGTTTTAGACTGGTTCAGATCGTACCTCTCAAACAGAAGTTTCAGTGTCCATATAAACAACATCATGTCAGATACTACAGATCTGTTCTGTGGGGTACCCCAAGGCTCTGTTCTGGGTCCACTCCTGTTTTTACTATATCTCCATACTCTTGGACAGATCATTAGTAGATGTCACAATGTCTCCTACCACCTTTATGCAGATGACATTCAGCTGTACTGCTCCTTCAAGGACTCAGAGTTCTACAAACTGTCTGAACTACTGGAGTGTCTGTCAGCTATTACTAACTGGTTAGAAAAGAACTTCCTTCAGTTAAACCCTGAAAAGACTGAATGTCTGATTGTTGCCCCTGATAGGATGGTCCCTCTGATCAGTCAACATATTGGACATTTAAGTTCTGCTGTAAAGTCAAACCTGAGGAATCTGGGTGTTATTTTCGACCAATCAATGTCTNGAGACCCACCTAAATGGAAGTTTCGACAGGAATGGTTAAAAGATAAAGGGTTAATGACATATCTTGAATCCCAAATTGATGATTATTTTACCTTCAACACCACTGAAACATCTGCTTCCACTAGATGGGAAGCATTTAAAGCTTTTATAAGAGGTCAGATTATTAATTATACAAGTTTCTGTTCCAAGAAGGCTAAACAAATATTAAGTTCTTTGGAGACAAAACTAAAAACTTTGGAGAATGACTATTTTAACAACCCTTCTCCAAAATTACATCAAAATATTTTAGCAATGCGGGCGCAATACGATAAGATTACAGCTTCAAAAGCTACAGCCAATTTACTAAAGCTCAAACGATCTTTTTTTGACCAAGGAGAAAAAGCTGGTAAGATTTTGGCATGGCGAATAAAACAGTCTCAGTCAGAAAGAGCAATTACACAATTAAGAACTGATAGTGAGGAATTACTCCTGGACCCAATTAAAATAAATGATTCCTTCTGGTCTTATTATGGAAAATTATATACTTCTGAAAGTTTTAACCAATTAAAACAAAGTCCTTTTTCATTTTTGGATAATATAACCATTCCTAAAATAAAGGAAGAGGAAAGTTTAATTCTGGGAGCAGATTTAACCATAGAAGAAATCACAAAGGCGATTGAGAGTATGAAACCTAATAAAGCGGCAGGGACAGATGGGCTTCCAGTTGCAGGGTATCCGCGGGTCCTTTAAAAGCCTTAAAAGGTTGTAAATTTGCATTTCCCAAATTAAGGCCTTAAATATCATTAACAATAATAAATAATCCTTAAATTCAGTGTCCAAAGGTCTTAAATGTCTAGGCCCCTATGATTTCTGGATTACGAAGATCAGAAACTCAGCAGTACACCAGACCTCTAGGGTCTAGACGGGTCTAGACGGGTCTAGGCCACTTAAGGCTGTTATTATCTCGTTAATTCAGTAAAAAGGAGCTTTTTAAAATTATTTTCAGGTGAATGCTAACACTTCCATAAGATATAATGCAGATCAATTATCTTGATGTTTGTAATTTTTTTGCACTTTCACTTCCAATAAAGGTTTAGTCAGAACTATTTGTAAGGTGGTCACATCCCCTTTCCCATTCCGGGAATGTAAGGTCTTAAATTTGATCAAAGTAGCCTTAAAACAGGTCTTAGAAAGTCTTAATTTGGCTTCCTTGAACCTGCAGATACCCTGAATTGATATTAATAAGAAATTTGTATTAAAGCTTAGAAAGCCCATCTTAGAGGTGTTCACTGACTCTTCAGTAAGAAGATACTGCCTCCCACATTAAGGGGAGCATTAATTACTCTTCTTCCAAAACCTGGAAAAACCCCAGATAGGTGTGAAAACTGGAGACCTATTAGTCTACTAAACTCTGATTTAAAGAGCCTCTATAATAATAATAATAACAATGCATAGGTTTTATATAGCGCTTTTAACCACTACTCAAAGACGCTTTACAAAAACAAAAAGAAGGAAACTGTAAAATAAATGAACAGGGTTTAAATGCTTGGTTAAACAAGTAAGTTTTCAGAAGTTTTTTGAATTTCAGAAGTGAGTCAACAGTACGAATATGTTGGGGGAGAGAGTTCCATAAGGTGGGAGCAGCTACAGAAAAAGCTCTGTCCACAATGGTGCGATGTTTTGACGTTATTGTGTGAGAGAGGAGGTTGGAGGTCGAAGATCTGAGACAGCGAGAAGGGCTCTGTAAAATCTTAGCAAAAAGATTGGAGACTCTTCTACCAAACATTATTAAAAATGACCAGGTTAAATGTGTCTTGTTAAAAGCCCTTCTATCTTACCAAAATGAAGATTTTTTAAAGTTTGGTTTAAGTTTGCCAGTCCGGCTGCAGCCAGATCCTACTCAAAAGAAACTACGTTTTTCTATTTGTTCTTTAAAGAGTAGAATTTACTATTATGTTATAATGTAAGATTTAAATGTAGATTAACTTTGTTCCACTTGTTAAATGCACCTAAGTTTGCTCAAAATTAAGAAATAAAAGTTCGCCAGGTCTGCAATTTAAAAATAGGTGCGTTCGAGATGAGCCAGTTCTGCGCAGATCCGATCACCGGTGATCGGCGCCCAGTGCATGCCGGTTAGATTTCTGTCCGACTTGACGCCGACTTGCTCTGATGTCATGCCTACGTAGGCAACGATAACCTCGTGAGATCAAGGTGGACGCAGACTTTGGAGCAAGGCGCTGCAGTTGCTCTCCACCGGCTGCAAAACCGAGAGCATGACGGGAAACGCCTGGCTCTCACCTGATCTCACATCTGATTGGTTCACGTTTTGATCCAAACATCCTGTTGCAAAATGCGAAATGTTATTTGTTTAAATATATATTGTAAATTCATGCCACGTTGATGATGTCAACTATAAAGGCCACAGTGAGAAATGTGATTTGTTTCAAAGAGTTTTCAGTAGGAACTGTTTCCATTTTCTATAAAGTTCTAATAAAACTGTCTGATTTTTATAATCATATCATTTAGTACAGAGCAGTATCTTGTTTACTTTCTTTGACTGATCTGATCTATCTAGATATATGTCTATTATTTAGTTTGCTTTACTTTATATTGGTCACTCTTGAATTTGTTTTGAAATACTTTGAACTTCAAATAAAGATTTTGGAAAAAACGGAAAGTCATCTGCTATTACGGACATTAATGCGATATCTTCAGACATATCATCACCTACGAGCTACATTTAGGAAAATCTGTCCGACTTAGAAGCAGACTTTTAGCCACTCCCCCTGCTGCGTCCGCCTGCTCTCGTCTGTTTTCCAGGCGAGGCGCAGTTCATCTCGAACAAGCCCAATAACGTTCGATGGAGGCATTTCCGGTCGTGGTTGTGACTCCATTCTAGACGCCATCTTTGAAGTCCGCAGCCAGATCCTCCGTCTGTCCGGTGTTTACCTGATTTTTAAATACTTTTCCAGTCGGGGGTCAGCTCTCCGTCAGCTCTCAGGTGGTTGATGCTCAGAGGAAAATGAAGACAGACTACTTCTCTCGTTAGAAGATTTATTATAAATTTAGCTGGACAGTTTGTTCAGAATCAGCCCCAATCAAAAAGTCTAAGCCTAAAGATTCTCCCTCCTTGGAGGAGCATGACATTTATATAGATCCTGGCTTCTGTGACATCAGCCAATCACAGCAGACTCGAACCCTTTCTCAGCCAATCCACATGACGCTAAGCGAGGCGTCTTCCGCATGCACGATGATGCAATGTCTTTCCCGGACTAGAGTGTTTTTGTTGAAATCAACTCTCTGAGAACCCAGCTGTTGGTGCTCTCCGGACATTTAGGAAAACATCATTTATCACAAAAGATGTTTCTGGCTCACATTCAGTTCTCCTGTTCCCTGCCAAAAGTTATCGTAGAGAGAAAGAAATTGTGAGAACGCGCTGTTACTTCAGTTCTCACCAACAGCTCCGACCTCTTCTTCTGACCTCAGAACAGAACAACACACGAACATCTGACTCTCCTTATGCACTAAGATAAGATTTTCCTGGCAACCATTTGCTGAGTTTCAACTAAACAAACCCTCTGTTCCTTCACACACGAACCTGAGTTCTGAACAGTCACCGAAAGTTCAATCTGACTACTTAAAAGGATTGTACATATCTTTAAGTAAAATGAATAATGAATAAAATGAAACATCTAGTTTCATATAACATAAAAACCCTTCAATTGGTACACAGGCCTACAGCACCATCTAGCGGTTTTAAAGCGGCGTGAAAGTGAATAAAACGTGAAATTCTATATACTTTGGTGTATAAGTTGCAGGATCCGCCAAACTGAAAAAAAGTCCGACTTATAGTCCGAAAAATACGGTAGTTGTGTGCACCCCTGATTATATTATAATATCCACCCATCCATCCATTTTCTTTACTTGCTTCTCAAGCTGAAAACCTTTTCTGCATGATTTTTTTTAAGCTGCACATGCAGCATAGGTGCAGTGTGATGTCATCAATTTGCAAATCAGCATGTGACGTAATCTGGCAACATCTGGTGACTTTCTGACTGAACTACAGCTACGTTGATGCAGTTGGCAACACCGTCTTTATGTAATCACTTCTGCAGCTTGTCCCACAAATGCATGTTTTTTTTATGGATTCACATTTTGAAAGGGGAATACACAGGAA
>SSNR01000834.1:55890-82333 GCA_006937965.1 Callopanchax toddi | reverse complement strand
TGACCAGTGACTGACCAGTGACTGACCAGTGACTGAGCAGTGACTGACAGTGACTGACCAGTGACAGACAGTGACTGACCAGTGACTGACCAGTGACTAACAGTGACTAACAGTGACTGACCAGTGACTGACCAGTGACTAACAGTGACTGACCAGTAACTGACCAGTGACTAACAGTGACTAACAGTGACTGACCAGTGACTGACAGTGACTGACCAGTGACTAATAGTGACTAACAGTGACTGACCAGTGACTGACCAATGACTGACCAGTGACTAACAGTGACTGACCAGTAACTGACCAGTGACTAACAGTGACTAACAGTGACTGACCAGTGACTAACAGTGACTGACAGTGACTAACAGTGACTAACAGGGACTGACCAGTGACTAACAGTGACTGACCAGGGACTAACAGTGACTGACCAGTGACTAACAGTGACTAACAGTGACTGACCAGTGACTAACAGTGACTGACCAGTAACTGACCAGTGACTAACAGTGACTAACAGTGACTTACCAGTGACTGACCAGTGACTAACAGTGACTAACAGTGACTGACCAGTGACTGACCAGTGACTAACAGTGACTGACCAGTGACTAACAGTGATTGACCAGTGACTGACAGTGACTAACAGTGACTAACAGTGACTGACCAGTGACTGACAGTGACTGACCAGTGACTAATAGTGACTAACAGTGACTGACCAGTGACTAATAGTGACTAACAGTGACTGACCAGTGACTGACAGTGACTAACAGTGACTGACCAGTGACTAACAGTGACTAACAGTGACTGACCAGTGACTGACAGTGACTGACCAGTGACTAATAGTGACTAACAGTGACTGACCAGTGACTGACCAGTGACTAACAGTGGCATACCAGTGACTGACAGTGACTGACCAGTGACTGACAGTGACTAACAGTGACTGACAGTGACTGACCAGTGACTAAGAGTTACTGACCAGTGACTGACCAGTGACTAACAGTGACTAACAGTGACTGACAGTGACTGACCAGTGACTAACAGTGACATACCAGTGACTGACAGTGACTGACCAGTGACTGACCAATGACTGACCAATGACTGAGCAGTGACTGACAGTGACTGACCAGTGACTGACAGTGACTGAGCAGTGACTAACAGTGACTAACAGTGACTAACAGTGACTGACCAGTGACTGACAGTGACTGACCAGTGACTGACCAGTGACTGACAGTGACTGACCAATGACTGACCAGTGACTGACAGTGACTGACCAGTGACAGACAGTGACTGACCAGTGACAGACAGTGACTAACAGTGACTGACCAGTGACTGACAGTGACTGACCAGTGACAGACAGTGACTGACCAGTGACTGACCAATGACTGACCAATGACTGAGCAGTGACTGACCAGTCACTGATCAGTGACTGTCCAGTGACTGACCAGTGACTAACAGTGACTGACCAGTGACTGTCCGGTGACTGACCAGTGACTGACCAGTGGCTGAGCAGTGACTAACAGTGACTGACCAGTGACTGAGCAGTGACTGACAAGTGAGTAAAAGTGACTGACAGTGACTGACAGTGACTGACCAGTGACTAACAGTGACTAACAGTGACTAACAGTGACTGACCAGTGACTGACCAATGACTGAGCAGTGACTGAGCAGTGACTGACAAGTGACTAACAGTGACTAACAGTGACTGTCCAGTGACTAACAGTGACTGACCAGTGACTGACCAGTGACTGTCCAGTGACTGACCAATGACTGACCAGTGGCTGACCAATGACTGACCAATGACTGAGCAGTGACTGAGCAGTGACTGACAGTGACTGTCCAGTGACTGTCCAGTGACTGTCCAGTGACTAACAGTGACTAACAGTGACTAACAGTGACTGACCAGTGACTGACAGTGACTGACCAATGACTGACCAGTGACTGACAGTGACTGATCAGTGACTGACCAGTGACAGACAGTGACTGACCAGTGACTGACCAGTGACAGACAGTGACTAACAGTGACTGACCAGTGACTGACAGTGACTGACCAGTGACAGACAGTGACTGACCAGTGACTGACCAATGACTGACCAATGACTGACCAATGACTGAGCAGTGACTGACCAGTCACTGATCAGTGACTGTCCAGTGACTAACAGTGACTAACAGTGACTGACCAGTGACTGACAGTGACTGACCAGTGACTAATAGTGACTAACAGTGACTGACCAGTGACTGACAGTGACTGACCAGTGACTAATAGTGACTAACAGTGACTGACCAGTGACTGACAGTGACTAACAGTGACTGACCAGTGACTAACAGTGACTAACAGTGACTGACAGTGACTGACCAGTGACTAATAGTGACTAACAGTGACTGACCAGTGACTGACAGTGACTGACCAGTGACTAATAGTGACTAACAGTGACTGACCAGTGACTGACAGTGACTAACAGTGACTGACCAGTGACTAACAGTGACTAACAGTGACTGACCAGTGACTGACAGTGACTGACCAGTGACTAATAGTGACTAACAGTGACTGACCAGTGACTGACAGTGACTGACCAGTGACTAATAGTGACTAACAGTGACTGACCAGTGACTGACAGTGACTAACAGTGACTGACCAGTGACTAACAGTGACTAACAGTGACTGACCAGTGACTGACAGTGACTGACCAGTGACTAATAGTGACTAACAGTGACTGACCAGTGACTGACAGTGACTGACCAGTGACTAATAGTGACTAACAGTGACTGACCAGTGACTGACAGTGACTAACAGTGACTGACCAGTGACTAACAGTGACTAACAGTGACTGACAGTGACTGACCAATGACTGACCAGTGACTGACAGTGACTAACAGTGACTGACCAGTGACTAACAGTGACTAACAGTGACTGACAGTGACAGACCAGTGACTAATAGTGACTAACAGTGACTGACCAGTGACTGACCAGTGACTAACAGTGGCATACCAGTGACTGACAGTGACTGACCAGTGACTGACAGTGACTGACCAGTGACTAACAGTGACTAACAGTGACTGACCAGTGACTGACAGTGAATGTCCAGTGACTAACAGTGACTGACCAGTGACTGACCAGTGACTGACCAGTGACTAACAGTGACTAACAGTGACTGACCAGTGACTGACAGTGACTGACCAATGACTGACAAGTGGCTGACCAATGACTGACCAATGACTGAGCAGTGACTGAGCAGTGACTGACCAGTGACTGACCAATGACTGAACAATGACTGAGCAGTGACTGAGCAGTGACTGACAGTGACTGTCCAGTGACTGACCAGTGACTGACCAGTGACTAACAGTGACTAACAGTGACAGACAGTGACTGACCAGGACTGACAGTGACTGACCAATGACTGACCAGTGACTGACAGTGACTGATCAGTGACTGACCAGTGACAGACAGTGACTGACCAGTGACTAATAGTGACTAACAGTGACTGACCAGTCACTGACAGTGACTGACCAGTGACTAACAGTGACTAACAGTGACTGACAGTGACTGACAGTGACTGACCAGTGACAGACAGTGACTGACAGTGACTGACCAGTGACAGACAGTGACTAACAGTGACTGACCAATGACTGACCATGACTGACCAGTGACTGACCAGTGACTAAGAGTTACTGACCAGTGACTGACCAGTGACTAACAGTGACTAACAGTGACTGACAGTGACTAACAGTGACTAAGAGTTACTGACCAGTGACTGACCAGTGACTAACAGTGACTGACAGTGACTAACAGTGACTGACCAGTGACTAAGAGTTACTGACCAGTGACTAACAGTGACTGACCAGGGACTAACAGTGACTAACAGTGACTGACCAGTGACTGACCAGTGACTAACAGTGACTAACAGTGACTGACAGTGACTGACCAGTGACTAACAGTGACATACCAGTGACTGACCAGTGACTGACAGTGACTAACAATGACTGACCAGTGACTGACAGTGACTGACAGTGACTGACCAGGGACTAACAGTGACTAACAGTGACTGACCAGTGACTGACCAGTGACTAAGAGTTACTGACCAGTGACTGACCAGTGACTAACAGTGACTAACAGTGACTGACAGTGACTAACAGTGACTAAGAGTTACTGACCAGTGACTGACCAGTGACTAACAGTGACTGACAGTGACTAACAGTGACTGACCAGTGACTAAGAGTTACTGACCAGTGACTAACAGTGACTGACCAGTGACTAACAGTGACTAACAGTGACTGACCAGTGACTGACCAGTGACTGACCAGTGACTAACAGTGACTAACAGTGACTGACCAGTGACTGACAGTGACTGACCAGTGACTAACAGTGACATACCAGTGACTGACCAGTGACTGACCAATGACTGACCAATGACTGAGCAGTGACTGACAGTGACTGACCAGTGACTGACAGTGACTAACAGTGACTAACAGTGACTGACCAGTGACTGACAGTGACTGACCAGTGACTGACCAGTGACTGACAGTGACTGACCAATGACTGACCAGTGACTGACAGTGACTGATCAGTGACTGACCAGTGACAGACAGTGACTGACCAGTGACTGACCAGTGACAGACAGTGACTAACAGTGACTGACCAGTGACTGACAGTGACTGACCAGTGACAGACAGTGACTGACCAGTGACTGACCAATGACTGACCAATGACTGACCAATGACTGAGCAGTGACTGACCAGTCACTGATCAGTGACTGTCCAGTGACTAACAGTGACTAACAGTGACTGACCAGTGACTGACAGTGACTGACCAGTGACTGAGCAGTGGCTGAGCAGTGACTAACAGTGACTGACCAGTGACTGAGCAGTGACTGACAAGTGAGTAAAAGTGACTGACAGTGACTGACAGTGACTGACCAGTGACTGACCAGTGACTGAGCAGTGACTGACCAGTGACTAACAGTGACTAACAGTGACTGACCAGTGACTGACCAATGACTGAGCAGTGACTGAGCAGTGACTGAAAAGTGACTAACAGTGACTAACAGTGACTGTCCAGTGACTAACAGTGACTGACCAGTGACTGTCCAGTGACTGACCAATGACTGACCAGTGGCTGACCAATGACTGACCAATGACTGAGCAGTGACTGAGCAGTGACTGACAGTGACTGTCCAGTGACTGTCCAGTGACTGACAGTGACTGTCCAGTGACTAACAGTGACTGACAGTGACTGTACAGTGACTGTCCAGTGACTGACCAGTGACTGAGCAGTGACTAACAGTGACTGTCCAGTGACCGTCCAGTGACTGACCAGTGACTGACAGTGACTGACCAGTGACTGAGCAGTGACTAACAGTGACTGACCAGTGACTGTCCAGTGACCGTCCAGTGACTGACCAGTGACTGACCAGTGACTAAGCAATGACTGTCCAGTGACTGTCCATTGACTGTCCAGTGACTGACCAGTGACTGACAGTGACTGACCAGTGACTGTCCAGTGACTGTCCAGTGACTGACAGTGACTGATCAGTGACTGACCAGTGACTGAGCAGTGACTAACAGTGACTGTCCAGTGACTGACCAGTGACTGAGCAGTGACTGACCAGTGACTGACCAATGACTGACCAATGACTGAGCAGTGACTGAGCAGTGACTGACCAGTGACTGACCAATGACTGAGCAGTGACTGACCAGTCACTGATCAGTGACTGTCCAGTGACTGACCAGTGACTGTCCAGTGACTGAGCAGTGACTGACAAGTGACTAAAAGTGACTGACAGTGACTTACCAGTGACTGAGCAGTGACTGACAAGTGACTAAAAGTGACTGACAGTGACTAACAGTGACTGACCAGTGACTGACGAGTGACTGACCAATGACTGAGCAGTGACTGAGCAGTGACTGACAAGTGACTAACAGTGACTAACAGTGACTGTCCAGTGACTAACAGTGACTGACCAGTGACTGTCCAGTGACTGACCAATGACTGACCAATGACTGACCAGTGACTGACCAATGACTGAGCAGTGACTGAGCAGTGACTGACAAGTGACTAACAGTGACTGACCAATGACTGACCAGTGACTGAGCAGTGACTAACAGTGACTGACCAGTGACTAACAGTGACTAACAGTGACTGACCAGTGACTGACAGTGACTGACCAGTGACTGAGCAGTGACTGACCAGTGACTAACAGTGACTAACAGTGACTGACCAGTGACTGACAGTGACTGACCAGTGACTAACAGTGACTAACAGTGACTGACAGTGACTGACCAATGACTGACCAATGACTGAGCAGTGATTGAGCAGTGACTGACAAGTGACTAACAGTGACTGTCCAGTGACTAACCGTGACAGACCAGTGACTAACAGTGACTAACAGTGACTGACCAATGACTGACCAGTGACTGAGCAGTGACTGACCAGTGACTAAAAGTGACTAACAGTGACTGACCAGTGACTAACAGTGACTAACAGTGACTGACCAGTGACTAACAGTGACTGACCAGTGACTGTCCAGTGACTGACCAGTGACTAACAGTGACTGACAGTGACTGACTAGTGACTGACCAATGACTGACCAGTGACTGACCAGTGACTGTCCAGTGACTAACAGTGACTGAGCAGTGACTGACCAGTGACTGAGCAGTGACTGACCAGTGACTGTCCAGTGACTGACCAGTGACTGAGCAGTGACTGACCAGTGACTGTCTAGTTACTGACCAGTGACTAACAGTGACTGAGCAGTGACTGACCAGTGACTGTCCAGTGACTGACCAGTGACTGAGCAGTGACTGACCAGTGACTGTCCAGTGACTAACAGTGACTGAGCAGTGACTGACAGTGACTAACAGTGACTGACCAGTGACTGTCCAGTTACTGACCAGTGACTAACCAGTGACTAACAGTGACTGAGCAGTCACTGAGCAGTGACTGTCCAGTGACTGACCAGTGACTGTCCAGTGACTGACCAGTGACTGACAAGTGACTAACAGTGAATGACCAGTGACTAACAGTGACTAACAGTGACTGACCAGTGACTAACAGTGACTGACCAGTGATTACAGTGACTAACAGTGACTGACCAGGGACTGAGCAGTGACTGACCAGTGACTAACAGTGACTGACCAGTGACTGTCCAGTTACTGACCAGTGACTAACCAGTGACTAACAGTGACTGACCAGTGACTAACAGTGACTAACAGTGACTGACCAGGGACTAACAGTGACTGACCAGTGACTGACCATTTACTGACCAGTGACTAACCAGTGACTGACCAGTGACTGTCCAGTGACTGACCAGTGACTGAGCAGTGACTGACCAGTGACTGACCAGTGACTGACCAGTGACTGAGCAGTGACTGACCAGTGACTAACAGTGACTAACAGTGACTGACCAGTGACTGTCCAGTGACCGACCAGTGACTGACCAGTGACTGACCAGTGACTAAGCAATGACTGTCCAGTGACTGTCCAGTGACTGACCAGTGACTGACCAGTGACTGACCAGTGACTGACCAGTGACTAACAGTGACTGACAGTGACTAACAGTGACTGACCAGTGACTGACAGTGACTGACCAGTGACAGACAGTGACTGACCAGTGACTGACCAGTGACTGAGCAGTGGCTGAGCAGTGACTAACAGTGACTGACCAGTGACTGAGCAGTGACTGACCAGTGACTGTCCAGTGACTGACCAGTGACTGAGCAGTGACTGACCAGTGACTGTCCAGTGACTAACAGTGACTGAGCAGTGACTGACCAGTGACTGACCAGTGACTGTCCAGTGACTGAGCAGTGACTGTCCAGTTACTGACCAGTGACTAACCAGTGGCTGAGCAGTGACTGACCAGTGACTGACCAGTGACTGTCCAGTGACTAACAGTGACTGACCAGTGACTGTCCAGTTACTGATCAGTGACTAACCAGTGACTGACAAGTGACTGACAAGTGACTAACAGTGACTGAGCAGGGACTGTGCAGTTACTGACCAGTGACTGACCACTGACTGACAAGTGATTCACCAGTCACTGTCCAGTGACTGAGCAGTGACTGACCAGTGACTAAAAGTGACTAACAGTGACTGACCAGTGACTAACAGTGACTAACAGTGACTGACAGTGACTGACCCGTGACTAACAGTGACTGACCAGTGACTGACAGTGACTAACAGTGACTGACCAGTGACTAACAGTGACTGACCAGTGATTAACAGTGACTAACAGTGACTGACCAGTGACTGACCAGTGACTGAGCAGTGACTGACCAGTGACTAAAAGTGACTAACAGTGACTGACCAGTGACTAACAGTGACTAACAGTGACTGACCAGTGACTGTCCAGTGACTGAGCAGTGACTGACCAGTGACTAAAAGTGACTAACAGTGACTGACCAGTGACTAACCAGTGACTGAGCAGTGACTGACCAGTGACTAACAGTGACTGACCAGTGACTGTCCAGTTACTGACCAGTGACTAACCAGTGACTAACAGTGACTGAGCAGTGACTGAGCAGTGACTGTCCAGTGACTAACAGTGACTGACCAGTGACTGTCTAGTTACTGACCAGTGACTAACCAGTGACTGAGCAGTGACTGTCCAGTGACTTTCCAGTGACTGACCAGTGACTGTCCAGTTACTGACCAGTGACTAACCAGTGACTAACAGTGACTGAGCAGTGACTGTCCAGTGACTAACAGTGACTGACCAGTGACTGTCCATTTACTGACCAGTGACTAACCAGTGACTGACAAGTGACTAACAGTGACTGACCAGTGACTGTCCAGTTACTGACCAGTGACTTTCCAGTGACTGACAAGTGACTAACCAGTGACTGACCAGTGACTGTCCAGTGACTAACAGTGACTGACCAGTGACTGTCCAGTTACTGACCAGTGACTAACCATTGACTGACCAGTGACTGACCAGTGACTGACCAATGACTGACCAGTGACTGACCAGTGACTGAGCAGTGACTGACCAGTATATCAGTCACCTCCTTTTCATGGTTGAGCTGAAACGAAATGCAGGCCTGAAAGAAAAGATCTGTTCAATCATTTACTGAAACACGAAGTTCAGATTAAAGTGATCCGTCCTGGTCCTGGTCCCGGACCGGGGACCGGCCCAAAGTTACCATCACCAGGAAAACGCCCAAAGGTCAGTCCTCATCCAGACCCAGGGCAGGTGTCATTGGTGCAAGCGGCTCGGCGCGGGTCGATCCAGTCATGTAGGACTCCTTACCCTGGACACAGGTCTGTCCTCAGACTCTGCACACAGCACCTGGTCCACTGGGCTGTAGTATGACTGGAGGGGATGCAAGGCTGTTTCTTCATCCTTGGATCAAACTATTGGTGGGGACATGTCTCCTCCATCCATGCCAAATCGACACCCGTCCACCAAACCATCATCCATGTCTTTACTGGAACAACTGAAGTCATTGACTTGATGGGGTGTGTCCCAATACTTTTGGCCACATTGTAAATTTCATATTTCTGATTAAAAAAGATCTAATACACAGAAAACAAAGCAAATACCAAATAAAATGAATTTGTTAAAGGTTAACTACGACATTAAACGACACACAAGGTGACCAACAGGCCTGTTTTACCCATGATGCAGTTGTATGTAAACATGAAGATCAAAGTAGGCAGAGTCCATTTCCTCTCAGCTTGGTTGATTCTGTCACTGAGACTCTGAAGTCAATCAGTTCACCTGCTCTCCATCAACAGAGCATCGTCCTGATGTTGGCTTTTCATTTTCACCAAACCAACCACAGGCTTTACCTCCTGCAGGTCCAGAGACCTGCAGCCAGCTGGACCTTTAAGGTCCAACATGCCTCCACAGACACAGATCCACATCGTTCTGAGCCCTCAGAGTTTCTGATGGAGCATTAGAGTCTGTCCAGGGTTCACTCTGACTGATAGTTCTGATCATTTTAGTACCGGTACTTTTGAGCACTCGTTTTTTCATCTTTGCTAGTTGTATTTTAGGATCAGGTGAGCAGAATTACAGAGGATTCATGCAAAGCTGCGTGATGTGGCACAGAGTTCTAAAAAGTACGACGATACAGAATATTCTGACTCATTCTGAATATTTTAGGGCTAAGTTGATTTTTAATTAGAAGACTTTTGTTCAGAGTCATTTTGTTCCTCTTTGACCCTCCACAGAAAACAAAAGCTTCTGAAGCTACAGTTCTTCATCCTAGAGGTCAACTAAAGCTGTGTTTTCATGGTCAGTGTTAAAGAACGTTAGCATGTCCTGTAGAGAATGTTCAAACTCTGTTCTGTTCAGTCATTATAAACTAACTGTTCAGAGCTAACAGGTGTGTGTTGGTTCATCCTCCCTCAGACACCTGCAGCCCAGTCGTTAACTGCACCTGCAAGGGTTAACTCTTTGTTCATGTGTGTGTGTGTGTGTGTGTGTGTGATGGAGCTAAAGGTGAGTTAATTTTTTACTCAGAGCAAAGAGACTGTCATTCATTACAGAGCTCCACAGGGTGTTCCTGGTGAGAACTAGAGCAGGTTTAATGGACAGTGAGCTCAGCCAGACTCAGTATAACACACACACACACACACACACACACACACACACACACACACACACACACACTGGGAAAGTATGTAAACAAACAGAGGCGTTCCATGTGTTCAGAGAATGCCCCATTAAAGCTGTTTACCCTCTTAATGGTTGACTTGAGGTAAATCTCAGGCTGTGAGACGAGTCGCTGCCTGACTCATGTTATGAGTGTTGTTGTCGGATCGACACCTACAGATCCGAGGCCATGTTTCTCGACTGGAGAAGGATGTAAACTCCCGGTTGAGGGAGAGGCCCTGCCTTGAGGTGACTCCTTAGGGTCACAAATGAGGGAATGAGGGTGCAGGAGGTCAGCAGGTGGGAACAGGTCCACCTACGCTCCACCCTCACCTCTGGTCATGAGATTAAAGAGCATATTTTAAGTTTTTTTTTTTTTATTCTGATAAAACTCTGTCCAAAAATACTATTTGAAATGTTAATTGAGGGTATTTTGTTTTACAATACATTTTTTAAACCATTTTTCTAGTCCAAAGTGCCCCTTTTTGCAAAGCTTCTAAAAACTCTTTTTTTTTCATATGTGGACCTGTGACGTCACCAGAGGGAGCTCCTAGCTAGGTGGCGCTGCTTACAGTGTTGTCAGATGTAGATAAATAAAGTATTTGTAGGATAATTTAACACTCTGTACGATCAATAATCCCATAAATATGATCATTTGAGCCCTTTGTTGTGTGGAGTTTGTGTAACAGATGCTTGTTTTAATCATTGTGTAGATTTTTTAAAGCTAAACTACTTTAACATCTCAGACTGGCACCGCTCTAGTCTGCCAGCTGCCTGCTCGCTGTCGGCCATGAGTTGTTAGTTTTAGGTTAGAGCGCTCTTTAATCCAGTCGGTGTGAATTCATTTGAATAAAAAATGCTAAATTATTATGTTTATGAATGCCAATCGCCAGTCTGTCAGGACACTGAGTCAACAACGGGACGGCTTCCTTACCGGTACGGTGACTTCTGTTTGGAGACGAAAAACCCCGGCGGTCCTGGTCTAGTCCAGGACTGGATGTGATGGAGTCCCACATACCGACGAAAAACATTCAGTGTGACTCTAAACAGGCGCCGTTACTTCGATCCATTCACCGGAACCGCTGTTAGCACGCAGCAGCTAACAGGAGCTAACTGCTGTTAGCACGCAGCAGCTAACAGGAGCTAACCGCTGTTAGCACGCAGCAGCTAACAGGAGCTAACCGCTGTTAGCACGCAGCAGCTAACAGGAGCTAACTGCTGTTAGCACGCAGCAGCTAACAGGAGCTAACGGGGAGACTTGAGTCTCGTTTCCATGCCAGGTTTGGTACGGTTCGTGTTGGGTCGTAGTCCGGTACCGGTCAGCGATTTCATGAGAGCATTTCCTTCAGGTGTCTGACCCTCACCTGGCTGGCGGGGTACAGTAAATCCACGCCGCGATGCTCTCCAGAGGGGATTCCCGTTCCCAGCGGGGCTACCAAGAGGGGATTCCCGGCGGGGTTTCCAGCCTGACCCGACACTGTTTCGTTCAGCCTCGAACCGTTTAGCTGCATCCTGTGAAACTTTTTATAAACTCTTTCATTTCTTAACAATCCACCTAAACGCAGCTCAATGTTTGGAGCTCTGATGATCAAAACCTGGTGCTAAACGCTGGTATTTTATCCAGACCCGAGTGAGGAGGTGGGTCACGGTCTACAGCTGGACCGACAGGGTACAGCCTTACAGGACTGATTGTTTTTATCTTTTTTTTTTTTATCTTAATAAAATAACTTCTCACTATAGTAATAAAGTAATAAAATAACGGCACTCTGGGGGTTTGTTTTGCTCATCACAAGCAGTGATCAGTGGATCAGTTTTCTATATAGAGAACCAACGGTCTCCCTGAACTGTCGTCACTTCCGGTTTGTTGAAAAAATTGACAATTCTCACAAAAATGAATCCAAGAGCCTAAATAAGCTGAATTTGTGTAAATTTTTATTCAGAAAAAGTTTCTATTATATTTCCCTAAACATTTGTTTAAGGGAGTGTCTAAGTCTACGTTCACACTGCAGCCAAATGCGCTTCAAATCCGATTTTTTCCCTCATGCGACCCATATCTGAGTTTTTTAAGACAGTCTGAACGGCACAGATCTGATTTTTTCAAATCCGACCCAGGTCACTTTCACATGTGGTCCTGAATCGGATACGTATCTGATGTTTTTGAAAGCGACTCCAGTCTGAACGGACATGTCTCATTGAATCCTCCTCGTACGTGACCGACAGGAGACAGACCGCTAAATGCGCCGGCGGAGGGAAACGCTCCAACACGTAGAGCTGATACTGGAGACAGAGGCAGTCAGTGGACAGACAGTCAGGTTTAGGACTTGATTAGTAAAATATTACGTGACAATTCTGTTCAAGTGAACTTAGCACCGTGGCGTGGACTCGCGTTTCTGGGAAGCGCTGTGGCGGTCCCGTGTGATGAGTGATCTGACGGACTAAAATGGTTTTTAATCAAAATAACGGTGCGAGCGCGACGTGGTGCAGCGCTGATGTCTCCGGTGTATTTCAGCCTTAAAGAGATCTTACCGTAATTGGGCCATGTTCAAGTCCAAAGCCATTTTACTTCCGTAAACAGAGAGAGCACGTTATGTGTGACGTCTTGTCATCGTCTGCACATGCGGGCCGCTTTGGGGCCGTGATTCGTTCACACTGGAGACTGTTTGCTGTCGCATTTCAGTTGAAGTGTGAACAGCCAGACAAAAACATCGGATTTGATTAAAAAATCAGATTTGAGCATTAAGACCTGCAGTGTGAACGTAGCCTAACTTAAAATATGCTCTTTAAGGCTTCGTTCACACTGCAGGTCTTAATGCTCAAATCTGATTTTTTAATCAAATCCGATGTTTTTGTCTGGCTGTTCACACTTCAACTGAAATGCGACAGCGAACAGTCTCCAGTGTGAACGAATCACGGCCCCAAAGCGGCCCGCATGTGCAGACGATGACAAGACGTCACACATAACGCGCTCTGTTTACGGAAGTAAAATGGCTTTGGCTAACCTTTGACTTGAACACGGCCCGATGACGATATCTCTTTAAGGCTGAAAGACACTGGAGACATCAGCGCTGCGCCACGTCGCGCTTGCACCGTTATTTTGATTAAAAACCATTTTAGTCCGTCAGATCACTCATCACACGGGACCGCCACAGCGCGTCCCAGAAACGCGAGTCCACGCCACGGCGCTAAGTTCACTTGAACAGAATTGTCACTTAATAGGTGCGTTTGAGATGAGCCAGTTCTGCTCAGATCCGATCACCGGTGATCGGCGCCCATTGCACGCCGGTTAGATTTCTGTCCGACTTGACGCCGACTTGCTCTGATGTCATGCCTACGTAGGCAACGATAACCTCGTGAGATCAAGGCGGAGGCAGATTTTGGAGCAAGGCGCTGCAGTTGCTCTCCACCGGCTGCAAAACCGAGAGCATGATGGGAAACGCCTGGCTCTCACCTGATCTCAGATCTGATTGGTTCACGTTTTGATCCAAACATCCTGTGGCAGAATGCGAAATGTTATTTTTTATATATAGTAAAAACATGCCACGTTGATGATGTCACTATAAAGGCCACAATGAGAAATGTGATTTGTTTCAAAGAGTTTTCAGTAGGGACTGGTTCCATTTTCTATAAAGTTCTAATAAAACTACTGTCTGATGTTTATAATCAGATCATTTAGTACAGAGCACCATCTTGTTTATTTTCTTTGATCTGATCTATCTGATATATGTCTATTATTGTGTTACTTTAGTGTTGATACTTGTTCACTCTTGAATTTGTTTTGAAATACTTTGAACTTCAAATAAAGATTTTGGAAAAAAAGGAAAGTCATCTGCTATTACGGACATTAACGCGATATCTTCAGCCTTATCATCACTACGAGCTACATTTAGGAAAATCTGTCCGACTTAAAAGCAGACTTTTGGTCGCGCCCCCTGCTGCGTCCGCCTGCTCTCGTCTGTTCTCCAGGCGAGGCGCAGTTCATCTCGAACAAGCCCAATATTTTACTAATCAAGTCCTAAACCTGACTGTCTGTCCACCGACTGCCTCCGTCTCCAGTATCAGCTCTACCTGTTGGAGCGTTTCCCTCCACCAGCGCTGATTAGCGGTCTGCCTCCTGTCAGTCACGTACGAGGAGGATTCAGTGAGACATGTCCGTTCAGACTGGAGTCGCTTCCAAAAACATCAGATACGTATCCGATTCAGGACCACATATGAAAGTGACCTGGGTCGGACTTGAACAAATCGGATCTGTGCCGTTCAGACTGTCTCAGAAGAATCAGACATGGGTCGCCTTTGGCTGCAGAGTGAACGTAGCCTAAAGCAGCTTGGATAGATTCCTTAAAACTAACAAAGGATTCTAGATGCTGAAAATGAGCTATCTTTAAGGAATATAGCAACCCCCATTAAAGATTTTGTTTGCTCAAATCTAGAAAATGTGCCCACATTTAAGAGTTGGTATATCTAGTAGGGCTGTAAGAATATATTTAAAAAGTGAAATGTCTAAAACCAGGCTTTTAAACTCTCTGTGTCTGCGGTCTGGGCCTAAAGCTGCTCAGCTGAGACAGTCTGTGTGGACCAACCATGACGGTGTTCTTCATCAGGTTCCCCTGTGGAGGTTCTTATTAATAGTTTACTCCAGAGAAACACATCCATCTGTTACAATAACAGGAAAAAAGAAAATTCAATAAATACAGTCGGTTTCAGGTGCATTTATTGGTTTTTTCCCTCAAATTTCTGAATTTACTCAGGAGTTTCCAGAATGTTAAATTTTTTCTTGACATTTTAATTTGAATCATAAAATCTCCTCCTTGTTGATTTATTTGCCCGGCAGAAGTTCTCCACAGTCTCCCTGTCCGTGTCCTGGGTGTCCTCTGGACGTCTGGGGCCTGGACCTCCTCCGCGTCCTCCGTGGGCCTTGGGGGCGGGTCTGTGGCTCCTCGAACTTATTATTGAATGTTTCAATAGAGAAACCTTACATAAACAAGCGCGCATATATACACACAGGTGATCACAAGGTGCTCACATAAAGACGACTCAGGTGTTTTCAGACACATTGACTGGGGCTGTGGCTGACACTGAACTCATCCTGAATCAGTCTTTACCGTAGACGTTCTAACAGCTGTTGTGTATCCAGATGCTGTTTGTTGCTGTTGTATCTTTTCTCCTGTTTGGTTTGTTTGTGTTTTATTTACAGGTCTAGAAGTGGACTCTTCACGTCTCTTCTTCTCTTCTTTTTCTCTTTACTTTCTCCCCCACTCTTCTTTCTGCACCCTTCCCTTCCTCTCAGGCTCCGTGTCCAGTGGGATTCAAACCAACCATAAAAATATTCTAATAAAGATTTTTACACTTATATTTAAATATAAGTCAGGTGGAGCGTTATAGCAGTGGCTGTGACGTCTCACCTGGAACAGCAACACTGTTGGGCTTGTTCCTGGACTCAGACGTTTGCCTGACCTAACCCCAACCCTAAAAAATAAGAAGAAGTTCTCCGTGGTCGAGTTCAGGCTGGACTTTAGCAGCATCTCTTAGCTTATTGTTTTTATATTTGTATCTGTTTTGCTGTGGGTTTTATCCTGAGAGGTCTCATTAGAATCCCCTCAGGTTCACCTGACTGATGCTTCATGTGACCTCTGACCTCTGACCCTGTCTGTGTCAGACGGTCGGAGGCTGTGTTTCAACATCAGTCCTAAAGTCTTCAGACGGGAGTGATTCATGGTTTCCTCCCGACCCATGTGAGGTCAATAATATTGAGTTTGTTCCTCCTGTGGAGGGATGAAGCTCCATGTTTAACCCTTAAAGGGCCAATCTGAAATAACACATGTCGACCTCTGAGTGCTGCTGTTAAAAGGACGTTTTATTACATTAGCTTTGTATTATATTTAGTTATTCACTTATTTAGCTGTTTTTAAATATTTGTCCTTTAATAAAAAAAACCTGGCTACTTTTTAAAAACTTTGGACAGAAACTGTAAACATTTGTAAAAGTTCAGGTTTCGGCAGTACTCTGTTCTCTAATCCCAAGAAGGCACAAAGCACCTTCTCTCAAAGTGAAAACATGGTGGATCCATCAGGAAGTCTGCAGGAGACATGTCCCCCTGTCCAGGAGGCGGGCTCACATCACCACAGAACCAGGACCAATGAGGAACGGCCTCGGAAACAGCTGCTGGACCTCCTGCATCATCAGAGGCCCGGTTGCCATGGTGACCAGGGTCTGCTCCTTGTATGTGTTGTGCTGGGGCTGCAGTGATGAGTTTGATCATGCTAACAGTTCCAGACCAGCATATTTTATTTACTAGAACAGTGTTTATAATCCATCTTTAGCTGCTAGTGGTGTTTTTGAAATCTGGTTCTAAGAAGTGAATTTTAAACACCAGACATGGCCACCTGCTCCATGAAGGACTCAGACTAAACCTTCACTTCCTGTAGATCGTCCTCCCTGCAGGATTCAGAGAAAGACAAAAGAAGTGCCCTGACTTTGTCATCAAGAGGAGATGAGTAGGTGTCATTTATTCTGCAGACACAAAAACATCTCATTAAATTCTAATTCTGCTCGCAGCAATTACAGAGTTTAGCTCAAATCCTCCCTGAGAACAATGAGCTTCCTCTCAGCGCGACTCCGCTGCCTGGTCGGGTTCTCCTAGGGTCTCTGAGCAGCCCGCGAACGTCCTCCTCCCGTCACCCAGAAGGCCCTTCTGCTGCCTGTTCCGTGTGAGCCAGGAAGCTGGGCCCTTCGGAAAGTGACCTCACCTCAGGAAGTGTGCTAGGTGTGTGTGTGCACTGTGTGTGTGTGTGTGTGTGTGTGTGATTGTAGTCCTTTATTCTGTGAAAAGACAGAAAGCACGTTGCTGCACAAACAGCTTGCAGATTTTCTTTTTAATGAACATGTCCAGCATGGCTCGTTAGCACACCCAGCCCCACAAAACAGAGTAGAAAATCCTAAAACGTCCAAATGGAATGTTGTTAACAAAACACAGAGTTATGTCAGTCAAACAAGCAGCTCTTTTTATTGAGATCACTGCTACAGGCTTCCCTCTCATCCCAGACAGAGATGATGCTGAAATCATCCATTTCCAGAAAAATCACCAAAATAAAAGAAGTTCAAAGGAGGTTCAAAGCGAGATGCGCGGTTCTGGTAGCTCAGAACCGACCCGGTCCAACAGACTCTGCTCTCTGCTGTAGCTGCCACTAGAAGATGGAGGCAGTTTCCTCAAGGAGCTCGGTCTCAGCGTCTGAGCTCGCTAACGCGGTGGTTTCTGTTCCATGACGGCGGTGAGTGGGTCCAGGTCATGAGTGGTGACTTAAAACCAGACAAAGGGCTCAGCAAGCAGGCTGAGATGCATTCTGGGAGACAAGGAGCTTCTGAGCAACCCACACTCCTCTGGGCTCACCGGAGTGGAACTGAAGGAGAACACGGTCCACCATGTTGGATCACCTGTACGAATCATCTCAGGTCTCAGACGATGAGGTGGAGTCTATCAGTCAGACACAAGAGCTCTGACTGGAACACATTCATTTAGTTCATAGTGATGAACACTTTAAAAATCACTTTGGATCCAGGTTATGTAGTCAGTCGCAACATGAACAGCTCTGAATCCTAATGAAGTCACCGTTAATATTATTATTATTATTAGAATGATTGACTTTACAATCTGAGCCCCAAAATCAGACAAAACACCAGAACTCTGAGTGACAGGAGAGTTAAACTCAGTGTCCACTAAACGGAAAGGAGAGCACACACACACACACACACACACACACATCCTGAGACACATCAGTGAGCACCAACCTCCCCCCCCCCTTCTAACTCAGCTTTTCTTCATCCTGAGTGTCAGAACTGGCTCCTAGATCTGAACTCACCCAACAAGCTGCTGTGACCAGTGTTTATTTAACCACGCCCCTCTGGACGGAGAACAGGCTCTTCAGTGTGAGGCTGGGGGGGGACAATAATGTGTCTGTGTGAGTATGCATCAGGAAGACAGGAAAAGCAGGAGGAGGGGAAGAGAGCAGGCCATTGTTGTCATGACGATCCCCCAGGCTTAGAGGGCAGGAGGGGGCAGGGTTACAACCAGGAAGCAGCTCACTGACGGGCCTGATCACCTGATCTCCTGAACTCCTGATCACCTGATCTCCTGATCACCTGATCTCCTGATCTCCTGAACTCCTGATCTCCTGATCACCTGATCTCCTGATCTCCTGAACTCCTGATCTCCTGATCACCTGATCTCCTGATCACCTGAGCTCCTGATCACCTGATCTCCTGATCACCTGATCTCCTGATCTCCTGATCACCTGATCACCTGATCTCCTGATCTCCTGATCTCCTGAACTCCTGATCTCCTGATCACCTGATCTCCTGATCTCCTGATCACCTGATCTCCTGATCACCTGATCACCTGATCTCCTGATCACCTGATCACCTGAGCTCCTGATCACCTGATCTCCTGATCACCTGATCTCCTGATCACCTGATCTCCTGAACTCCTGATCACCTGATCTCCTGATCACCTGATCACCTGATCTCCTGATCACCTGATCACCTGAGCTCCTGATCACCTGATCTCCTGATCACCTGATCACCTGATCTCCTGATCACCTGATCACCTGAGCTCCTGATCACCTGAACTCCCGATCACCTGAGCTCCTGATCACCTGATCTCCCGATCACCTGAGCTCCTGATCACCTGATCTCCCGATCACCTGATCTCCTGATCACCTGCACACACGAAGACATCACTCAGCTGACACGTCTACACAGTAAAAAACCATAGCCTCAAAAAGTTGTTACAGTCTATCTTTATAATTTCACTCAAATTGTCTAGTTAAGTTTTGTTTGTTAAACTTACTTTTTGTGTTTTGATCAGAAAAACTTAAATGTATTCGTTATTCTGACAAATTGTTACATTTTTCTCATTCAGTCATTTTTTAATCTGTGAAATTTGGCAGGTTTGGAGGAGTAGAATTATTGGTGATGGACGGGTGGATGTTGAACAAGATAAACTGATTTTTTTAAATGACTAAGCGAACAGGAATTGTTTATTTCAACTAACAATTTTAGATTAAAACAATGCATGGTTATAATTTATGATATTTGTACAACTTGACATTTAGAGTTGAAAGAAAGTGTTTGGTTGAGTTGAACTGAATCAGATTTTTAAGGCAGCCGGTGAACTTTGTTTCTAAGTTGAACTGACTCACTTTTTTAACAGTGTACCAGCGTTAAGTCACCTGACACAACAACAGCTCACACACTTCAAACGGACTCAAGTGGCGACTCAGCGTTTTCCTGCTTCCTGTTGTTGTCTGGAGGTCACAGAGATCTATCCTACTCATATCTATCCTACTAACATCTATCCTACTAACATCTATCCTACTAACATCTATCCTACTAACATCTGTCCTACTAACATCTATCTTAACATCTATCCTACTAACATCTATCCTAACATCTATCCTACTAACATCTATCTTAACATCTATCCTACTAACATCTATCCTAACATCTATCCTACTAACATCTATCTTAACATCTATCCTACTAACATCTATCTTAACATCTATCCTACTAACATCTATCCTACTAACATCTGTCCTACTAACATCTATCCTACTAACATCTATCCTACTCCTATCTATCCTACTAACATCTATCCTACTAACATCTATCCTACTAACATCTATCCTACTCCTATCTATCCTACTAACATCTATCCTACTAACATCTGTCCTACTAACATCTATCTTAACATCTATCCTACTAACATCTATCCTAACATCTATCCTACTAACATCTATCTTAACATCTATCCTACTAACATCTATCCTAACATCTATCCTACTAACATCTATCTTAACATCTATCCTACTAACATCTATCTTAACATCTATCCTACTAACATCTATCCTACTAACATCTGTCCTACTAACATCTATCCTACTAACATCTATCCTACTCCTATCTATCCTACTAACATCTATCCTACTAACATCTATCCTACTAACATCTATCCTACTCCTATCTATCCTACTAACATCTATCCTACTAACATCTGTCCTACTAACATCTATCTTAACATCTATCCTACTAACATCTATCCTAACATCTATCCTACTAACATCTATCTTAACATCTATCCTACTAACATCTGTCCTACTAACATCTATCTTAACATCTATCCTACTAACATCTATCCTAACATCTATCCTACTAACATCTATCTGTCCTAACATCTATCTTAACATCTATCCTACTAACATCTATCCTAACATCTATCCTACTAACATCTATCCTACTAACATCTATCTTGCTAACATCTATCCTACTAACATCTATCTGTCCTAACATCTATCTATCCTAACATCTATCCTACTAACATCTATCCTACTAACATCTATCCTACTAACAACTATCCTACTAACATCTATCCTACTCCTATCTATCCTACTAACATCTATCCTACTAACATCTATCCTACTAACATCTATCCTAACATCTATCCTACTAACATCTATCCTACTAACATCTATCTTGCTAACATCTATCCTACTAACATCTATCCTACTCCTATCTATCCTACTAACATCTATCCTACTAACATCTATCCTACTAACATCTATCCTAACATCTATCCTACTAACATCTATCCTACTAACATCTATCCTACTAACAACTATCCTACTAACATCTATCCTAACATCTATCCTACTAACATCTATCCTACTAACATCTATCCTACTCCTATCTATCCTACTAACATCTATCCTAACATCTATCCTACTAACATCTATCCTACTAACATCTATCTGTCCTAACATCTATCTTAACATCTATCCTACTAACATCTATCTGTCCTAACATCTATCTTAACATCTATCCTACTAACATCTATCCTAACATCTATCCTACTAACATCTATCCTACTCCTATCTATCCTACTCCTATCTATCCTACTCCTATCTATCCTACTAACATCTATCCTACTCCTATCTATCCTACTCCTATCTATCCTACTAACATCTATCCTACTCCTATCTATCCTACTAACATCTATCCTACTAACATCTATCCTACTAACATCTATCCTACTCCTATCTATCCTACTCCTATCTATCCTACTAACATCTATCCTACTCCTATCTATCCTACTCCATCTATCTTACTAACATCTATCCTACTAACATCTATCCTACTCCTATCTATCCTACTAACATCTATCCTACTAACATCTATCCTACTAACATCTATCCTACTCCTATCTATCCTACTCCTATCTATCCTACTAACATCTATCCTACTCCTATCTATCCTACTCCTATCTATCCTACTCCTATCTATCCTACTAACATCTATCCTACTCCTATCTATCCTACTCCTATCTATCTTACTAACATCTATCCTACTCCTATCTATCCTACTCCTATCTATCCTACTAACATCTATCCTACTAACATCTATCCTACTAACATCTATCCTACTCCTATCTATCCTACTCCTATCTATCTTACTAACATCTATCCTACTCCTATCTATCCTACTCCTATCTATCTTACTAACATCTATCCTACTCCTATCTATCCTACTACCATCTATCCTACTAACATCTATCCTACTAACATCTATCCTAACATCTATCCTACTAACATCTATCCTACTCCTATCTATCCTACTCCTATCTATCTTACTAACATCTATCCTACTCCTATCTATCCTACTCCTATCTATCCTACTCCTATCTATCCTACTACCATCTATCCTACTCCTATCTATCCTACTAACATCTATCCTACTAACATCTATCCTACTAACATCTATCCTAACATCTATCCTACTAACATCTATCCTAACATCTATCCTACTAACATCTATCCTACTAACATCTATCCTACTCCTATCTATCCTACTCCTATCTATCCTACTAACATCTATCCTACTCCTATCTATCCTACTCCTATCTATCTTACTAACATCTATCCTACTCCTATCTATCCTACTCCTATCTATCTTACTAACATCTATCCTACTCCTATCTATCCTACTCCTATCTATCCTACTCCTATCTATCCTACTAACATCTATCCTACTCCTATCTATCCTACTCCTATCTATCTTACTAACATCTATCCTACTCCTATCTATCCTACTAACATCTATCCTACTAACATCTATCCTACTAACATCTATCCTAACATCTATCCTACTAACATCTATCCTACTAACATCTATCCTACTAACATCTATCCTACTAACATCTATCCTACTATCATCTATCTTACTAACATCTATCCTACTCCTATCTATCCTACTCCTATCTATCCTACTCCTATCTATCTTACTAACATCTATCCTACTCCTATCTATCCTACTCCTATCTATCCTACTCCTATCTATCCTACTCCTATCTATCCTACTAACATCTATCCTACTAAAGCCCGTCAGACGTCTGATGAAGAGGACGATGCTTTTAACGCTGATTAGCTGCGTCCACCAAACCCCATTGATGAGGAAGTGATGGATGGACACAGGACACCGTTTCCTAGCAACCACCATCGACCTGCCTCAGACGAGCGTCCTGTAAGCCCGACCCATCAGGAGCTTTACAGAGTCCGACTGTCAGCACCAGTCGCTCTGACTCTCATGAGAAGCTGGAGATGAAGACCGGACGTTTTACAGGAAGTAGCAGCTCCACGCGGAGCGCTAAAACGCTGCTGCTGCTGAGCTAGCAGGAGGATCTGGGTCACATGGGCCGGCCTCTGTTCTTCCTCCTTCCTCTCCTTGTTCCTCAGATGCAAACTCAGGAAGACTCCTTCCCTCCATCCCCTCCCCCTTTCCTCCTTTCTCCTCGCCCTCCCCGTAGCCTGACCTCTCAGATAAGCCTGTCCTTCCTTCCTGTCAGCGTTCAATCAACCCACTGTAACTAACTCTGGAACAGAAGATACAAGCTTCCTTCAGGAGAAGTGTTCCAGCAAACCAACCAGTAACGTCATGGTTACGTCAGGTTTAAACTTCCACTGGTTTCCTTTTTAAATCGAAATGTTTCTGCTATTTACAAGTGTTTCTGTGTAACAAATGTCTTATTGACTGTAGATAAGGTCCTGCAGGACCGATGAGCTGACGCCTAGCCAGCTGTTTGTTCTGACTCCATCTGATAAGACGTGGTGGTCTGTTTAGTTACTGTCACACCTCCAGTGGACCCAGGGCTCAGATCCAGCTGGAACTGACCCAGGTGTAAAGGTTTATCAAGGAGATCAGAGCAGCAGCTCACCCAGCTGGGTCTGGTAGCTCACTAGACTGGGTAAAGTGGGACCAGAACTACACTCTGAAGGAGCTGAAACCTGTCCAATCAGGAAGCAGACGTCCTAAATAAAGCTTTGATTTGTGTTAAGCTCACTGGGTTCAACCGAGGCTGATGACTGGCTGGTTCTAGGGGTTCAGGGCGCTGTAGGAGTTTTGGGGTCATGGTCTCTGTTCCTGTCAGATGAAAGCAGCGTTTGGACTGCGTGAGCTAAAGGTTCCAGTGAAAGGTCCCAGAGGTTAACGGCAGCTCCACACACCTGCTGCTTTAACTGAGAGGATTAGTCTCTGCTCACATGAGGATCTGAGTCCTGAGCCCACCCTGGTGCGCACAGATACCCAGGTCAAAGGTCATCGTCTAAAGTAAATACCTGGTAGACGGTCTGGTGTTTCCTGCTACATTATGGGGCGGCATTAGCTCAGTTGGTAGAGCGGCCGGTCTGGCAACCGGAGGGTCGCCAGTTCGATCCCCAGCTCCAGCTCTGTTAGATTGTCATTGTGTCCTTGGGCAAGACACTTCACCCAACTTGCCTACTGGTGGTGGTCAGAGGGCCCTGGAGGGCGCCGGTGCATGGCAGCCCCCGCCTCTGTCAGAGTGTCCGAGGGCAGCTGAGACTACAACGTAGCTTATCACCACCAGGGTGTGAGTGTGAGTGTGAATGGGTGAGTGACTGTTCGTGTTGTACAGCGCTTTGGGGTGTTCTGCACTGTAGAAAGCGCTCTATAAATACAAGCCATTTACCATTTACCATTAGCTTCTTACACACAGGAAGCACCCCCCCCCCCCTGTGATGTCACAGTGAGCTGTAGTTATCAGTCGACCTACGAAGACCAAAGACAGGAGACGTCCCCGTTAGAGTCTGTTTATCCTTCAGGATGTCCAGGTCTCCATATAAGGTGAAGGATCAGATCCACTCTGGACCGTAGGCAGGAGCAGAGAGCTTTAGTCAGAATCCCACTGGGGGCAGCGGTTTACACTTAGAGAGACGAAATGTGTTGGTTCAATTCTTACATGCAACACTTTGTGAGAAGTTTAACAAACAGGTGGTCACATGGGTCTAGAACTAGATGGAGAACAAAGTAACCCTCCCCCAAGTTTCTGCTTTTGATCATCGTCACACTATTGTCACACGTCCTCACTCTGAGACATGGACAAGCTCCCAGAGGTCCACGTCTGATTCAAATGAGAGAGAATGTTCTGGAAACGCTTTAGAACCAATGTCCAACCACATTCATTCACACAAACCCTTACAGAAATTTTGAGACATTTTGGAAACTTCCTCATGAATTCTGTTCACAATTTGTCAACAACGGTTGCAGACCAGTAAGCTAATAGCCCAGACCAGTAAGCTAATAGCCCAGTAAGCTAATAGACCAGAAAGCTAATAACCCAGACCCGTAAGCTAATAGCCCAGAAAGCTAACAGCCTAACATAGTTATCAGTTCTGAATATTAAATCAACACAGAGACACGGTCACACTCTGATCAGCGTCACTGACAGGTGAAGAATCTAACGCTCCTTCATGTCTTTGATGTGTCACTCTGCCTCATCCAATCATAATCCAGCTCACGTTAGTGGAAGGAGGAGGGTGGAGCAGAAACAAAACAACATGAAATCAAACAATGTGCAATAAATAGACCACAGTCAGCGTGGTGCAGAGCACCATGGGAGGTGTGGGGGGTAGGTGGTGTTATCAGCCCCCGTCTGAGAGCGCCTGTGGGTCTATGAAGAGCTGCAGGAGCCACTGAGACAGATGAATCACCTGGAGGAGGTTTGGGTTAGAGGATTGGAGGTATCTAAAGTCCACTTCAAGTTCAAGGTCCTGAGCCTCCTCTGGCCTGGCTCAGACCCAGTCCTGCAGCGAGCGCTTGCAGTGCACCAGCAGCCGCGGCGCCCCTTTACTCTGCAGGGTGGTAATGATGGCGTAGATCAATCCCAGGATGCACAGCACCAGGACCAGTGGGATGGTCACCATCAGAATGTTCATGGTCCGTTCCACGCTGTCGTCCACCTTCAGCACCACGTCCACCTCGTTAGTGTCTTCTTCCCTGCCCTCGCGGTAGTCCTCATCGTTGTCCTTGTCTGAGCCTTTGTCCTTGTTTTTGTCCGTATCGTCCCGATCTGTCCCGTCCCGACCTTTGCCCTTGTCCCCGTCGCGTCCTACGTCTGGGTTGAACGGTGGGCGGTTTACGTCTGGGTATCTGGGCCCAGAGTCAGGGTCTCTGTCAGGGTCCAGGTCGGTGCTGCAGCCCATGTAGTCTCTCAGGATGGACTTAGGGTAGCCTGGCTCACTCTTCATACGGTGGTTGTCAAACTTCCAGTAATAGGATCCCTTGTAGAAGATGGTGTACGCTAAAATACAGGAAGACATCCAAACATCCAGGTCACTGGAGACATCCATAACGGACATGACTGCTGAACAGTGTAGCAACGTGAAGCTAAACCAGATCAGCTGGAATCCTTCCAGTCTGAATCCTCCTGTTGTCCTGACTCACCTCCATCATCGCTGAGGAAGGCCCCTTTAGGAGTGGGAGGAACCGAGGAGTCCCAGATGGTAATGGGCTTAGGGTAGCCG
>SSNR01000834.1:34344-41844 GCA_006937965.1 Callopanchax toddi | reverse complement strand
TCACTGACTAACATAATTACCCTGGTGGTCTGCATTCTGAACGGGGGGCAAGTTGATTAAACAAGAGCACGAACTGAGGGAAGGAGGAGGAGATCATCAGTGGAAAGAGGTTACGGTGTCCTCTTAGGGACAAAACACATCGTTTCCTCTTCAGCTGATACAAGAAAGAAGAGAGGAGCAGACTGAGAGTCAGACGGAGGAGAAGCTGAGTTAACAGAATCACAGTCACTAGCTGGTTTCATGAAGTCAAAGACCTGACTGTGATGTACTGTGTGTCAGTCCGTTATCGGCCTGTAGAGTGAAGAGGTTCTGAGGAATGTTTGGGGAACAGGGTGTCAGAGTGCTAACATTAAAACAACGTCTCATTCATTTATTTCTGCACAGATAAAAAACAGACATCAAAATAATAATATGTTGTTGTTTAATCAACTCTACATTAGACTGTAATACTGATTCATGATAAAGGTGTCATGATGTCATTAATTTTTTCTATATATCATATTTATATTGATGCACAGTCAGGGGAGAAGAAGTAACAGGAACAATTTAACAGTCATCAGATAGTTGATGCTTTAATGATGCAGCTCTTGTCTTTATTAATATAATAATCATCAGCTGTTTTTATTAAAATCAACTTTTATTGTTTCTCAGGGTCTACGCAGGAATCTTCAAGTTAAATTCAAAACCTTTTCAAGACTTTTTCAAGACCGTCTCAGTATTTTTAACACCTGACCGCCATTCTGGTTATGCGGCAGCGTTCACAGAGATTCTCTTCCATCTTAACATTTCGGTGCGTTCGTAATCCTCACCGGGAACACCAGAGCGTACATTGTGCTTTAGAACTTCTGCACCGCCCGCCCTGGTGCTCTGAGAGAAGGATTACTAACGCACCCTTTGCTTCCCGTTCTTTTTTAAATAAAAATGACTAAATTCACACGTTTACGATGTTTTTGGGACTCAGGACTGTTGGACATCAAATTCAGATTTTTTCGTTCCAAAATGTAAGACTTTATAAAGCCGTGATAAGACTTGTTATAAGGGTCTTGAATTTCCCAAAATTAATTTATCACCTTTTAATACTTTTCAAGACTCCGCGGATACCCTGTTTCTTTCTTTAATCACAACTGTTAGGGTTCGTTTTAGGTTGTAATAAATACCTGGAGAGCCAGCAGGACGTGTGAAACCATGATTTTTAAAGCATTTTCACAAAGACAGGACCTGAAACCGTAGAACATTGATTTATGATTCTAAAGGTTATGTCTTCTTTATAGAGTAAAGTTAACATCCTGGCAAGTTGATGTTAGCTAGTTCACATAAAGGGAGATTACCCTCTCCAGTCATCCTTCACTGGACTGAAACACATGCTCCCTCTCTCTATAGCCCCACCTCTACCATGCTGCATGTGTGTCCCTCCAGTCTCTAAAGCCGTGGCAGGGTTCAGTCATTCACAACTCACAAATCCTGATCTCACTCTGCACGACGCTCTGATGAGAGCTGGCTGCCTATGTGCTGATGGAACGGGAAGCTGCACAGAAGACCTGGAAATGAGGAGACACTCGCTCCAGAATGGAATTCATGACCAAAATAAACGCGTATCCTTGGCAAGCCTTGTTACCCTGTGTGGAGAAATGTCTTATAAATAAAGATAAATCCCTCAGTAGTCAGGGAATGGATACGTTTTAGTAGAAATGATCTCTGACTCCATGACAGCTGAGAGGTAAACAGGGAGACACTGAGAGTCCTGAGCCTCTACAGGTTTACATGAAGCGCGTGCACGTTGACTGACAGCTGACAATGTGGACACTTGCATTCTATTGGCTGAAAAAGTTCACCGTCAAAGAGAATTCAAAGGGGTCTGTAGGAGGAAGGAGGGTCTTGTTGTGGAACTCTACCCAGAGATCAGAGTTTATTATCTTTAGCAATATTAAACATTTGTCTGAAAACAAATCATCTAATAATATTAATAATAGTTATAAAGGTCATTCTACCTATCTGGGTGGGTTGTACTTGTTCATAGTTTCATCCCATGCAGCTAAGAGCAAACTTTAGATAGACGTGTTGCCAGTTTAAAGCTGATAATGTGTTGACTGGAACTCTGTAGATTGTGTTGTTCTGTTCATCTCACTGACCTGGATCAGACCTAGTCAAAGACCTGATTAGTGACAGGTGCTTAGGACCAAACCACCAATCATCAGGCTGACCTGAACCTGAACTAACCTGTCCATGTCTCTGTTTGTGTGCTGACAGGTGTCAGAGAAGACCAAAGCCAGAGGCCCCGCCCTCAGGTAGGACCAAGATTTTGATTTATATCATTTAACTGTTGCGGTCATTGTTGAGTCATTGGCTGTTGATTGGGTGGAGGAAGATGTCCAGAATGACCTGTTGTAGGAAGACTTGGGTCATCAGTCTGAAGAAGAGAAGCCCTGAAACATGTATAGATATACATCATGTATGTAACATCATACAGGTTTCTTCTGTTTGGACTTTATATCAGACTCAACGGTTTCAGATCAGAAAACATTTTAATATGAAAACACACTGAGTGAAAACAAAACGCACTTTTAAAAAATGATGTCATTTATGAAGGCAGATAGATGTCCAAACCAGCCAATGAGGAACAGTCCTTCTAACAATAACAACAGGTCCTGGTTAGTGGTGACTAGAAACGAGTCTCTCAGGTCTCTGGAGGACACTGTCCTACTATTCTTTATCTGGTCTGGTAGTGATCAGGTCTGGTAGTGATCAGGTCTAGTAGAGATCAGGTCTGGTAGTGATCAGGTCTGGTAGAGATCAGGTCTGGTAGTAATCAGGTCTGGTAGTGATCAGGTCTGATAGTGATCAGGTCTAGTAGTGATCAGGTCTGATAGTGATCAGGTCTGATAGTGATCAGGTCTAGTAGAGATCAGGTCTGGTAGAGATCAGGTCTAGTAGAGATCAGGTCTGATAGTGATCAGGTCTGGTAGTGATCAGGTCTAGTAGAGATCAGGTCTGGTAGAGATCAGGTCTGGTAGTGATCAGGTCTGGTAGTGATCAGGTCTGGTAGAGATCAGGTCTGGTAGTGATCAGGTCTGGTAGTGATCAGGTCTGGTAGTGATCAGGTCTGGTATTGATCAGGTCTGGTAGAGATCAGGTCTGGTAGAGATCAGGTCTGGTAGTGATCAGGTCTGGTAGTGATCAGGTCTGGTAGTGATCAGGTCTGGTAGAGATCAGGTCTGGTAGAGATCAGGTCTGGTAGAGATCAGGTCTGGTAGTGATCAGGTCTGGTAGTGATCAGGTCTGGTAGTGATCAGGTCTGGTAGTGATCAGGTCTGGTAGTGATCAGGTCTGGTAGAGATCAGGTCTGGTAGAGATCAGGTCTGGTAGTGATCAGGTCTGGTAGAGATCAGGTCTGGTAGAGATCAGGTCTGGTAGTGATCAGGTCTGGTAGTGATCAGGTCTGGTAGAGATCAGGTCTGGTAGTGATCAGGTCTGGTAGTGATCAGGTCTGGTAGAGATCAGGTCTGGTAGAGATCAGGTCTGGTATTGATCAGGTCTGGTAGAGATCAGGTCTCGTAGAGATCAGGTCTGGTAGAGATCAGGTCTGGTATGGATCAGGTCTGGTAGTGATCAGGTCTGGTAGAGATCAGGTCTGGTATTGATCAGGTCTGGTAGAGATCAGGTCTCGTAGAGATCAGGTCTGGTAGAGATCAGGTCTGGTATTGATCAGGTCTAGTAGTGATCAGGTTGTTTGGGATCATTTCCTCCTGATTTAAAGAAAATCCTTTTTGAAACTACTTCTTGTGTTTATTCAGGTTTTCTTTGTCTATCATTGACATTTTAACTGATCTGGACCTTTTCAGTGACATAACGGCAGCAGCAGGCATGATGGTCAGACACTGATAAGCTCATCAAAAATCTCTGGACTAGTTTTGATGTCGTCTGTGTTTGGACACATTGATTTAGTCAGATCTGCCACAGTAGCTGCAGAACATCGAGTCACATAGATGAATGTTCCTGAATATTAAGACACATTCGAGGATAAGGCTGCTTCAGTGACTCAGTGAACACGGGTTACTGGAGCCACTATCAAGCCTCTGAGGGGTTGGGCTTTAACTGACCGACAGGAGACCAGGTCCTAACCCTGATCAGCAGCCTGTCCTCACTGACTCAGCTCAGAGCTCCTTCCATTCAGCCAGTCACCTCTGACTGCAGGACTCTGTCTCTAGATGTTTCCATCAGGTTCTCTGAATAAAGGAAAAGAAGGACCTAAAACCCTACGTTCATATCAGAACACATGATCTCACTGACTCAACTTTCCTCCGTCCGATTATTTGAACTGTATAGAATGACTTGTAACTGATAGTCTGCAGCCTCTGTAATACCAGTGTGGTTTTCATTAGTGAAGACTATAATGAATTTATATCGTTAACACACCTTTTGTTCCAAGATGTTAACGAGATCTTGAGGAGCTAAACGATGAGACAAGACTGAGTATTCATCAGAGAGACCAGATGAAGACATTAGTGTGTGGAGTTGTGTAACAGTGTTTGGGTGGAGTTGTGTAACATTGGGTGGAGTTGTGTAACAGTATTTTGGTGGAGTTGTGTAACATTGGGTGGAGTTGTGTAACATTGGGTGGAGTTGTGTAACATTGGGTGGAGTTGTGTAACAGTATTTGGGTGGAGTTGTGTAACATTGGGTGGAGTTGTGTAACAGTATTTGGGTGTAGTTGTGTAACAGTATTTGGGTGTAGTTGTGTAACATTGGGTGGAGTTGTGTAACATTGGGTGGAGTTGTGTAACATTGGGTGGAGTTGTGTAACAGTGGGTGGGTGGAGTTGTGTAACATTGGGTGGAGTTGTGTATCAGTGTTTGGGTGGAGTTGTGTAACAGTATTTGGGTGTAGTTGTGTAACAGTATTTGGGTGTAGTTGTGTAACATTGGGTGGAGTTGTGTAACATTGGGTGGAGTTGTGTAACAGTATTTTGTGGAGTTGTGTAACAGTATTTGGGTGGAGTTGTGTAACATTGGGTGGAGTTGTGTAACATTGGGTGGAGTTGTGTAACAGTGTTTGGGTGGAGTTGTGTAACATTGGGTGGAGTTGTGTAACAGTATTTGGGTGGAGTTGTGTAACATTGGGTGGAGTTGTGTAACATTGGGTGGAGTTGTGTAACAGTGTTTGGGTGGAGGTGTGTAACAGTATTTGGGTGGAGTTGTGTAACATTGGGTGGAGTTGTGTAACAGTATTTGGGTGGAGTTGTGTAACATTGGGTGGAGTTGTGTAACAGTATTTGGGTGGAGTTGTGTAACAGTGTTTGGGTGGAGTTGTGTAACATTGGGTGGAGTTGTGTAACATTGGGTGGAGCTGTGTAACATTGGGTGGAGTTGTGTATCAGTGTTTGGGTGGAGTTGTGTAACAGTATTTGGGTGTAGTTGTGTAACATTGGGTGGAGTTGTGTAACATTGGGTGGAGTTGTGTAACATTGGGTGGAGTTGTGTAACAGTATTTGGGTGGAGTTGTGTAACATTGGGTGGAGTTGTGTAACAGTATTTGGGTGGAGTTGTGTAACAGTGGGTGGAGTTGTGTACCTTTGGGTGGAGTTGTGTAACAGTATTTGGGTGTAGTTGTGTAACAGTATTTGGGTGTAGTTGTGTAACATTGGGTGGAGTTGTGTAAAAGTATTTGGGTGGAGTTGTGTAACAGTGTTTGGGTGGAGTTGTGTAACATTGGGTGGAGTTGTGTAACATTGGGTGGAGTTGTGTAACATTGGGTGGAGTTGTGTAACAGTATTTGGGTGGAGTTGTGTAACATTGGGTGGAGTTGTGTAACAGTATTTGGGTGGAGTTGTGTAACAGTATTTGGGTGGAGTTGTGTAACATTGGGTGGAGTTGTGTAACAGTGTTTGGGTGGAGTTGTGTAACATTGGGTGGAGGTGTGTAACAGTATTTGGGTGGAGTTGTGTAACATTGTTTGGGTGGAGTTGTGTAACATTGGGTGGAGTTGTGTAACATTGGGTGGAGTTGTGTAACATTGGGTGGAGTTGTGTAACAGTATTTGGGTGGAGTTGTGTAACATTGGGTGGAGTTGTGTAACAGTGTTTGGGTGGAGTTGTGTAACAGTATTTGGGGGTAGTTGTGTAACAGTATTTTGGTGGAGTTGTGTAACATTGGGTGGAGTTGTGTAACATTGGGTGGAGTTGTGTAACAGTGTTTGGGTGGAGTTGTGTAACATTGGGTGGAGTTGTGTAACAGAATTTTGGTGGAGTTGTGTAACATTGGGTGGAGTTGTGTATCAGTGTTTGGGTGGAGTTGTGTAACAGTATTTGGGTGTAGTTGTGTAACATTGGGTGGAGTTGTGTAACAGTATTTGGGTGGAGTTGTGTAACATTGGGTGGAGTTGTGTAACATTGGGTGGAGTTGTGTAACAGTATTTGGGTGGAGTTGTGTAACAGTATTTGGGTGTAGTTGTGTAACATTGGGTGGAGTTGTGTAACAGTATTTGGGTGGAGTTGTGTAACAGTATTTGGGTGTAGTTGTGTAACATTGGGTGGAGTTGTGTAACAGTATTTGGGTGGAGTTGTGTAACATTGGGTGGAGTTGTGTAACAGTATTTGGGTGGAGTTGTGTAACAGTGTTTGGGTGGAGTTGTGTAACATTGGGTGGAGTTGTGTAACATTGGGTGGAGTTGTGTAACATTGGGTGGAGTTGTGTAACAGTATTTGGGTGTAGTTGTGTAACATTGGGTGGAGTTGTGTAACATTGGGTGGAGTTGTGTAACAGTATTTGGGTGGAGTTGTGTAACAGTATTTGGGTGGAGTTGTGTAACAGTATTTGGGTGTAGTTGTGTAACATTGGGTGGAGTTGTGTAACAGTATTTGGGTGGAGTTGTGTAACAGTGTTTGGGTGGAGTTGTGTAACATTGGGTGGAGTTGTGTAACATTGGGTGGAGTTGTGTAACAGTATTTGGGTGGAGTTGTGTAACATTGGGTGGAGTTGTGTAACAGTATTTGGGTGGAGTTGTGTAACAGTGTTTGGGTGGAGTTGTGTAACATTGGGTGGAGTTGTGTAACATTGGGTGGAGTTGTGTAACATTGGGTGGAGTTGTGTAACATTGGGTGGAGTTGTGTAACATTGGGTGGAGTTGTGTATCAGTGTTTGGGTGGAGTTGTGTAACAGTATTTGGGTGTAGTTGTGTAACATTGGGTGTAGTTGTGTAACAGTATTTTGGTGGAGTTGTGTAACATTGGGTGAGCTAAACGATGAGACAAGACTGAGTATTCATCAGAGAGACCAGATGAAGACATTAGTGTGTGGAGTTGTGTAACAGTGTTTGGGTGGAGTTGTGTAACATTGGGTGGAGTTGTGTAACAGTATTTTGGTGGAGTTGTGTAACATTGGGTGGAGTTGTGTAACATTGGGTGGAGTTGTGTAACATTGGGTGGAGTTGTGTAACAGTATTTGGGTGGAGTTGTGTAACATTGGGTGGAGTTGTGTAACAGTATTTGGGTGGAGTTGTGTAACA
>SSNR01000834.1:17017-21135 GCA_006937965.1 Callopanchax toddi | reverse complement strand
TTATTATTATTATTATTATTATTATTATTATTATTATTATTATTATTATTATTATTATTATTATTATTATCATTATTATTATTATTATTATTATCATTATTATTATTATTATTATTATCATTATTATTATTATTATTATTATTATCATTATTATTATTATTATTATTATTAATATTATTATTATTATCATTATTATTATTATTATTATTATCATTAGTATTATTATTATCATTATTATTATTATTATTATTATTATTATTATTATTATTATTATCATTATTATTATTATTATTATTATCATTATTATTATTATTATCATTATTATTATTATTATCATTATTATTATTATTATTATTATTATTATTATTATTATTATTATTATTATTATTATCATTATTATTATCATTATTATTATTATCATTATTATTATTATTATTATTATTATTATTATTATTATTATTATTATTATTATTATTAGCTCTGGTCCTGCCAGCCTGACTAAGGAGCAGCCAGCTGTCTGAGTCTGCTCTCCTGTCAAAGCCTCTGTTCTGGTTTGGTTCTCTAAAGTCTCCGGATCCAGACGAGCTGCAGCCTTTAGGAGCGTCGCTGTCGGTGGACCTTGTCAGGCCCACTGGACGTATCAAAGTCAGACATGGTTTTGTTGAGTCGCTTGCGGCAGCCTTCATTTCGCCTGTTGTGGTTGTGACTTTATCAGATGGATAAACGGACAGACACCAGAGGCTCTGCTGGAGCTGGAGGGTCCCTCTGTCTGAGTCTTATCTGTGTTACACTGACACAGGCACACAGAGGACAGAGAGACCTAAGGCCTTGTTAAACACTACTGGTTTGATATGTATGACAAATAAAGTTCCAGAGTACAGAGGTTCTTCATCCTCCTGTCTTTAACATTTACATGGAGCGCAGTGGGAATGCTGTTATGGAACCTAATAACAGAATTCAATAAATACAGGATATTGATGAGGACATTTATTGATGGATCTGTTGAAGAAGCAGGTTGGTTTTGATTGGATTGAAGAGATAACTGTTGGTCCCAACAGGGTGAAGACTAATCCTGGATCAGGTTAACCTGAGCCAGTGGAGCTCCTGTCTCTCTGCCTATGTGAGCTCCCAAGTCATTTTGGGCTAGCTAGTAGCTACTGACATTTCTATTCTTTACCACATCCCAGAATGCAAAGCCTACGTGGCAACAGGAAGGTGTTTGAGCTGCTAGTTGTGTTGGATGAAGGTTGGATCAGGTCTGGTTGCTGTGGTCTATGTTCTGGTTCTATGAACTAAACCCTGCAGAACTCCAGTTTCATCAATACTTGCTCATGGACACGTGAACAACACGTTCTGAATGGACTCCTTCTCTCTGTCTCGCTGTCTTTCATGTATTTGTCATTGTGCCACATTTGTATCACACTCTTCTAAATCATAGACCACAAGGCTCTTTACATTACAGTCGGTCACACTGATGGCAGGGAGCACCAGAAGCTAGGATACCAGTGTGATGTCGGTCAGGTGTCACAACAACACAGTGACCCGGCTGAGCTGGTGTGGTCCACGTGTCCAGTGGGGAATCCCAGACTGTCCTCTCCCCACCCACCTCCATCAGCATTACCAGACCAGCCTGGTCCTCCTCCATTCCCAGGGGCCTCCTGCCAGCAGAATGTGTCTGAAACACCTCCCCAGTCCCCAGGGAGGCGTCCAGGAGGCATCGTGATCCTCTCGATGCAGTGGCTCTACTCTGAGTCCCTCCTGGATGTCTGAGCTCTCTGAGGCTGAGCCCAGCCGCTCTGCAGAGGAAAAGCATTTTGGCTGCTTACAGACCTGCCAACATGTGCCATTTAAAGACCATATGATGAGTTAGGAACTGCAACATTAACCTCTTAAATGGATAATACTTATTGAAAGTAAACTTTAGGTGCTTTTTCAGTTGGATTTCAGGGACCTTTAATAATGTGAAGCAAAGACAAAATAAAAGATTTTACAGTCATGTATTTATAAAAAGACTAAGATGATACATGGAGAATGTAACAGTGCTGATGATGAGGTAGATTCATTTAAATCATAATAAACTTAAACATGGTGAGGACTGTGGTAAGAGGTGTAACTATGGGTTTAAAGGAGAGCTGGGCGCTGTTTTATCAGACTATGAGGAGTTATTTTTAGTTGCTAAGGGGAATTTAGATTAGTTTAATTTAGTTATTAAACTTATCAAGAGGTCACTCAGTATCAGAAGTGGATTACTGTGAGCAGACGGTTCGGATGGGTCTGGACAGGTTCAGGTCCTCTTCTCCGGATGTGGAGGGGGGGGGTCCTCCAGGGACGCCACGTCGCCGTCGGACACCGGTCAGCCCGTAGATCCGTCTCCAAGGATTCAGTTCTAGGCCCATAGCGGAGGAACAGTGATCTGCCCAAAGTCTATGTGGTTAGAAGGGATTTCTCTCTTTGGCAGCAGAGAGCAGAGGTCCTGTCAGAGAGTTATGGAGACCCCCCCCCCCACCGGGACCAGATCAGGAGGAGGACGCTGCACGAGCGGGGTCCCTCAGCAGAACTCAGCGTTGCAGGTTCTAGGTCAGGCTGGCAGCTTAGACTCAGGCTGACGAGTCAGCTGAATTCGTTTTGAGGAACTTAGTTACCTTAAGTTAACCAATCAGACATTGACTAGTGTCTTAGAGGACTGCTGAGGACTGAGGAGTGTCTTAACAAGATAACAGCTCCAGTCTTTTAAAATCATTGTACAGTCTTTAACTTCATAAAAAGGATTAAAGTCATTTTAACCCAAAATATTCAACTCAGAACATAAATTTCATGATTTCTGTAAAGGAAATAAATGAATCAAGTAAGCTTTGATTCATGAAGGATGGAGAAATCAACCCAGGAAAAGATGTAACATAACATTTAACCCTGAGTGTTCACAGGGTGAAGAGAACGTCCTGTAAACAGAGGGATCACAGACTGACCATCAGTCTGTGGTTACAAGGAAAGAGACATCTCTAAGATAGTTTTATTATGAAGCTGGTGTCCAGTGGGAGGTCAGCTGACCCTTCAGCTTGTCCTTTATCTGTGGAAGCTGTTGGAGTGTTCTGAGTTATGGATGGAGAGAGTTAACAGATGGATGACAGCGTCAGCATGACCCAGGTTACCAGTCAGGACAGTGAAGACGTTTGTGTGGAATGAAAAGGGTCAAAGGTCAGCGACCCTTGATGATCCATCACGCTACACTTTGAACAGTTGACCCAGGGTGGGCGGAGCCTCAGAGGTCCTAACAGAGACAGAGAAGACCTGGACCAGTCATGGATCTACAACAGAACAAAGGAATGTTCTTACAGACCAGAACCCGCTCTGCTCGGTTTGACCCGGTCCAAACCTTTCACATGTCCAGTTTCAGAGCAGGGCCCAGACTTTTTCTCGACCCTGCTGCTCCTTTGGTCTGAGCAGGGCCACTCCGTCGGGCTGCACGCCCACTGTGGACTGATCGGTCGGCTGAAGTCTCAGGCTGACCTACAGGCTTGGTGTTTGTGTCTTCAGACCTGCTGCTGCAGCAAAACGTCTTCCTGCATCCCGCTGTTCACGGAGCTGGCTCCCCATGAGCTCTGGCCACAGCTGGAGTATAATAATTACAATAATAATCATTTCCACCAGGTTATCCATTCCGTCAGTGGGATCCAGTAGTCCGTTCACAAATACTTTGTTTACCAAGGACTGGCGCTAGTGTGTGACGTCACGGATTTCCTCTCGCCTCTTTTATTCTGCACATTTAAAGTAATAATATGCAACTTTTTCATATTTTAAATCTTCTCCTTGAGCCAGTCTGTGCTAATCTGACTCTTTACAGAGTTAATGAAAAGTCACTTAGCCCCATCTGGTGGTTAGATCCAGAATACCACGATTGAAAGATCTCCGTCGCCGTCACGGTACCCAGGAAGTCACGTGTCTCACGAGGGTTAGGCTAACCCAAAGTGGCTAGCTGTTATGCTAGCTCTGGAGTGTTTTTAGCTCATGATTCCTGATTTTTTCCATCTCTCCCTGCTTGAACACAGCTGATTTCTTTGAAGGAGTAAATAACCGCTCCTGTAGAAAGCTATGAAGGCTGAGGAGACATTTCAACAGGT
>SSNR01000834.1:4517-14517 GCA_006937965.1 Callopanchax toddi | reverse complement strand
ACGTTACACTGCTAATTTATGTTATAGTATAAGTATTCTTTAAAGCTCCTATCTGGAGTATTTTCTCTGTGTCAAAGTGTTCTAAATGTTTCAGGTCTAAACTCTGATCTATGGTAGACTTCATCCTGATGAAGACCCTCCTTCCTCCTAGAGACCCCTTTTAATTTTTCCTGACCGGCGACCTTTTTCAGCCAATAAAATTCAAATGTCTGCATTGTCGGCTTTCTGTCAACGTGCACGTGCAATCCTGTAGCAGTAGGGGGCGCTCTCGCGCAGGACGCTCCGTGTCTTCCTGTGTACAGTCTCCACAGGTCCTGGAGAAGTCAGAGCTAATTTCTACTAAAAAGTTATCCACTGATTTATTTTATTTTGCGGAGTGGCGAGGCTTGCTAAGGATACACGTTTATGTTGGTGGAGCACTCATTCTGGACCCAGAGTGTTTCCGGGTTCTGCTTCAGTGCAGCGGCTAAGAGCGACGTTTCACCAGCACAGCAGGGACAGGCAGGTCTCAGACCCTCGTACGGCGTGAAAACAGGATTTATGAGCTGTGAGTGACTGAACCCTGCAGTGTGAGTGTAGTTTGAGCCTGGCTTAGAGACCGGAGGGATGTGCCGTGTGCACGCACGCACGCACGTGAGAGCACGCACTTGTGGGAGGGGCTGTGGTACAGTGGATTCAGAAATTGCTCTCTTGCTGAAAAACTCCACCTAGTTCCTTAAATTCTTCATTCTAATGATCATAGATAATGTAATATTTATTTTACAGTCTCTTTTCTTATTTTCTGTTGTATAGATTTGATTCTTGTGTGAATCTGTGTGTTCTTGGCTTGCCGTCACTGGTGCTGGTGAACCTGAATTTCCCCACTGAGGGACGATAAAGGGTTTTTATTCTATTCTAGAATAAACAGCACAACACAGAATATAACCCTGGTATCGAAATATCCTTGGGCTAGATAGTGAAGCTCCACCTGTCTCCTGGGCGCCAGTGGCCACCCACTGCTCCCTCAGGGACAGGTTAATGTAGAGGACACATTCCACTACGTTGTACTGAGGTATATACACAAGTGGCCACAAATACCCCCTGTCCTTCCTTCCTTCCATTATGACAGCCTTTAAAAAGTGAAAGGAGACAGAGAGAAGTGATGTGGTGTCTAGAGAATCACGTACCTGATACCAGACTGGGCCTGTGAGTCGTATGTTTCTGAGCCTCAAGCTGGACCTGTAGGTCTCACCTGCCTCTCCTGGATCAGGTCATGGTTACAGGCTGAGGACCTTTCAGATCCCGTCCTTCCATTAATGAACCTGCAGCCTTTGTCCTGTCCTACGGCGGGTCGGACCACCAGCCCTACCCCCCCCATCCTCAGGGCGCTATACGCACTGTGAACACATTCGTGTTTTCATGTGTCTCTTTTTGAGTTTCCCTTCTTTAACGGGGGGCCAGCTGATAGACGTCTGACGACTCCTGACTCACCCACTCACTCATCCAGACACGCCCTGCTGTCTCAGGAGGAGACGCAGCTTTTTGAGAGAAACTTTTTCTTGTTCCTGTGTTTTAAAGTATTTGTTCAAAGTAAGTATTTTAAAAACGATGTTATTTGTGCCTTTCTGAATACGGTTTTCCGGTCCAGCTCCTCCCTAACTAACCATCAACAGACTGTCTGATGTCTGACCTCTCTTACTGGTAGAATTGGTTTGAACTGGTTGGTTTAGAGGAACAAGCACAGCTTTTGATCACCGTTCATGTCGAGGCTTTGGGGAGCGTATCCAATCAGAAAGCTGCTCTGTCGTGTTGGAGGTCACCGACCTGTTAGAACACCTAACTAGACTGAAGCTAAAGCATGTGGAGGGTTAGCTCAGCGTTGACGCTAACACCACCTTGCTGACTGTAGCATTGTCTCCTACAAACACGCGTTGAGTTGTTTTGGCCAAACCGCTCTCTCTTAGTCTGGTCTGACCAGGAAGTGTTCTGAGAAGACAGCTGGACTTTGTCCTATGGAGGCTGTGTCCTGGTCCTCTCAGTCCATGGAGACATGGACCTGTCTTCACTATGGACAGAGATCCTGGTGTTCCAGAAGTCTCCAGGGCCCTGGTGGTTCCTGAACATCAGAAAGATTCCCTTTTATCAGAGGAGTCAGAGCTTTCAGCTAATCCTTTTCCAAACTGAAAGAGAAACTTTCAGCTGTTTGGCTGACCTGGGGGCGGGGGTGTCATCATCCTGAGACATGAAGTCCAACACAGAGCTGGACACCTGCTGTCCTTTACCTGGTGTAGTAAGTTAAACTACCAGGACAAAGTAAATATTACTAAACTTGCATCATTTAGTACATTTAGTTTACATTTAGTGTACATTTAGTACATGTCTCAAGTGACTGTGTGCTTTTCTTCAAATGATTATGTACAAGTAGCTACAGTTAGCACGATGAGCCCACATTTAGCACAGTTTACAAATAAATAGATCTTGCTGATCTAAACTGATTAGTTGATGTTTCAGTGAAATGGTTCCTCTCTCCAAAACATATCAGCATGGTTTCACTGTGTAAGTCATCATATGCACATGTGTCTGTTCAACTGTCAAAATTAGTCAAGGATACAACACCAAGAAAGAAATTCTTGGAACTTTTGATAAATTTATGACAGTAATTGACGATCAATGAGGTGAAATTAGAACTAAGGAAGGAGCAGTTCCCACATCTCAGATGACCAATCAAACAGTTTGTTTAGGTACCTGACAGGTGTTGTCAGTGATTATGACTGCTGCCAAAAGTCTACAGCCAGAGCTTGGCCCGGGGCCAGTTTCATTTGCAGTGAACGTGGAAGCGCCTCGCCAAGTCCGACAGCAACTTCCTGCTCGAGGAAGAGGAGGAAGAGGAAGAGGAGGAGTGAGAATGCGTGGAGGAATAGGGGGAAGAGGTCGAGGAGCACGGAGGCACCATGATGTCCCAGATGAAATCCGGGCCACCCTTATTGACCACGTTACAAACCATCGCCTCACAGTGGCAGAGGCAGGTCGCCGAGTGCAGCCTAATGGGCCTCGGTCTACAGTCTCCTCCATCATCCAAACCTGTCGCAGGGAGAACAGGTACAGAACTGTTCTGTTGAACTACTCAGTGTTTGTGTGTGTGTAGGCCTAGAGTACTGTAATATCCTCATGTGATGTTACATGATACTATCAAAATGACATAAAAAATGGAGGAAATACTGTGAAGAGTATTCCAGTCACTGTGCAGTCCATCACACTTTTAGTCCCATAAGACAGCAGTACAATTACATTGGTAAGTCATTTTGTAACAAATTTACAGTGTTGACCTTTGACTTGTGTGTCTAGGATTGGACGACAGCCTCAAGTGGGTGGCAGCAGAAAACTTCTAAATGAACAACAAGAACGAGACATATGCAACATGGTCATTGCAAATAATGCCATCACACTGAGACAGATTTGTAATGCAATCCTTCTAGACAATGTAATGTTTCAAACTCTATCAGCATCTCCACAATAGACCGGGTATAGAAGAAACATCAGATGACCAGGAAACAGATTTACAGGGTACCATCTGGGAGAAAGTCTGACAGAGTGAAAGAGCTGCAGTACCAGTATGTGTATGTACGTCAACTACTGGTTGCCTATCATTGTAACACTATTACAGTAAGACATGGTTACCACTTTGTTTTGTTTGATCCTTTTTACCTTCAGAATCCAGCTTTGTGTGACTACGTAGATCATTTTGCCTAGAACTCCCTCTTTTTACAGTACTTTAGATCCTCCCTGCAGCATCTGTCTCTACTTGACTGGTTGGATTTCCTTTTATTCTATTGTAGAGACTAATGGCATAGAAGGCAATGAAACCCCTCACATCCTAGTGTTCGTTGATGAAGCTGGCTTCAACCTGGCCAAAGGTCGAAGGCGTGGCCGTAACATCATTGGCCACCGAGCCACTGTGGATGTCTCAGGCCAGCGAGGAGCAAATGTAACAATGTGTGTCGCTATATCAGAAAGAGGTGTGGCCACACACATTCCCAGTTTAGAGCCCTACAATACACAAAAGCTCCTCAGTTTTTTGGACCACCTTTATACTGATCTGATCCCGGAAAATGAGAGAGGTGAAGCAGGACCCCAGCTACCACATTATGTCATAGTGTGGGATAATGTGAACTTCCACCGTGGCCCACGCATCAGAGCCTGGTTCACCACCCGTCCCCGGATGCTTTCTTCCACCGTACTCTCCGTTCCTGAATCCAATTGAGGAATTTTTTTCTGCTTGGAGGTGGAGGGTGTATGAGCATCAGGCTCAAGACCAGAGGGCCCTGCTGCATGCTATGGATGCTGCATGCTATGGATGCTGCATGCTATGGGATGCTGCATGCTATGGATGCTGCATGCTATGGGATGCTGCATGCTATGGATGCTGCATGCTATGGATGCTGCATGCTATGGGATGCTGCATGCTATGGATGCTGCATGCTATGGATGCTGCATGCTATGGATGCTGCATGCTATGGATGCTGCATGCTATGGATGCTGCATGCTATGGATGCTGCATGTGAGGACATCACAGGGGATCAATGTAGGGGATGGTTGAGACATTCACACCGTTTCTTCCCTCGCTGCATCGCAAGAGGAAATAACCGTTGCGATGTGGATGAGAATTTATGGCCTAACAGAGAGCAGCGTGTCGATGGCCAGGAGGATGAGGATGGCGGCCAGGAAAGAGAGGGCGACAATGGCGACCACTGAAAATATGACTGTACTATAGTTCTGAGACTTTATTTACAGTATGGTAGGCTAGAGATACTTTTTGTGTGTTTATAACTGTTCACATTTACAGAATCCTGTAAACGTTTTCTTTTCACAGTTGTTTACAGTTTCCTTTACTATGAGTGGTTTATTGGAGGCTGCTTTTACTGTAAAATCTTTTAGTTTGATTCCTAGTTCTATTCTTTTGCTAGACCTGTGCCTCAGTGACAAAACGTCGAAGCACTTTGACTTGCAGTGCTTAAACAATGCCAAAGGTAGAATGCATTTTGGGGGCATTGACTATTTAGATGAGAAGGATATTTAGTTCTGACACATGGATAAACTGTTTTGGGAGAGATATGAGCTTTTGCAGGGCATCCATGGTGTTGTGCTAAACCATCCAGGTTAATTTGACAAAAGCACTAAATGAATGCACATGTGCCAAGGCAACTGAGAAGGATCTGTGCTGTTTGGACTGTACTGACCTTTTTATGGGAAAGGAATCTGCTTTTGAAGCATGGATGATGAGTTTGGGGAAAGATATTTGATTTTGCTAGTGAGCTAGAATGCTGAGCAGAACTGTAAGACTGTTTGGCCAAATGACCTCATGGTTTAGAGAATGTCATCTTGGTTTCAAGAAATGAGCCAAACCAATCGAGAAAAACTGTACTACTGGACTGTTCTCACCATGATACAAGATGATTTACATCAAAGGATGTTTGGATGTTTCTGAGGACATGGTTTCATTAATTCATCCTGTAAAGGTGTCAGTGACTTGTTGACCTTCGTTATGTCCTGCTCTCTCTCTCTCTCTCTCTCTCTCTCTCTCTCTCTCTCTCTCTCTCTCTCTCTCTCTCTCTCTCTCTCTCTCTCGATTTGTAGCCTCAGGATTAAACTGATTTTCAGGATTGTTCAGTTTGTCAGAAAATCAATAATCTACATTATTTATGGAACACCGCTCACGTCCGTCCCTGGTCATAAATGCACTTTGACCTTTCTAAGGGTCCATGGCTGCCAGCAGAGGTATGGACTGACAGGACATTGTAACTGTGAAGTGTGTTGACTCTGACCCCGCTGTAGTGATGGGACATCCGCCTCGCTGTCTTCGGATTGGTGAGATTCTGAGAGGTTTGTGTCTTTTTCTGTCCTCTGTAGTGGCGCCTCTGGGAGCAGCAGCGAATCAGAGAGCAGCTCGGAGTCTGACACCGACGAGTCAGAGAGCAGCTCCAGTGACAGTGAATATAACCAGACCTCCCGCACACACACTCCAGAGGTAGGACCACAACGTGGGTCTACAGTACATAGTCCCCGTACTGCCAACATTAACCAGGGGTCAGGCCATCAGCTGTTTAGATTCACTTCTCCTTTCCCTGAAAGGCAGAACTTTCATTAACAATAAACAGAACATAGCTGTGACGAGTGTCTCCAGTTTGTTAGAGGCTTTAGTCAGACAGACTCCTGTCCTCTCCATCACTCACCACTCTTCTGTCTCCTCCTGGTCTCACAGCGATGCAGTCCTAACCCCGCTGAAGAGGACTGGTGTTAACGTTAGTTATCACATGATTTTATAGGCTGGTGCAGTCTGACACTGGGAGGAGGAAGGCTGATAGGCAGTGGAGTGGAGTGGTCCCAGCACTGCTCACTTCTACACCACACAAACACAATGTCTTCATCTGTTATTGTCCTGCTGTTTAGTGATGTTTTATTGTTATGAGACACTTTCATCATTTCAAACTCCACAGCTTTTACAGTTGTTTCTGTCTGAATAATGAACTGATGTGAGGACTCACTGCATCGTTCATGTTTCTGTGCTCCTGTAGCCGGAGCCCCCTTCCTCCAACAAGTGGCAGCTGGACAGCTGGTTAAACAAGGTCCAGGCTCAGACCAAGTCCCTGGTTCCCACACAGCCAGAACACAAAGACACAGGTCAGAGAAGATGGCTGAAGCAGCGACTCTAACCACAGACAAGCGGGATAATCACACTCTGATTCTGGGTCAATCTTTTAGGCTCCATCAGCCAGGTACCGCAGACTTTCTCTCCAGGGACTGAAGCACCAGGAGCGGGCGCTGCCAAGGCCAAGGCCTGTGGATCCAGCAGTACACCTGCTCCAGCTGTGACTGAGCACAAGGACACCAGGACCGCTCTGTGGTATGTGCTTCAGCTGGAACTGTTTAGTGTGATACCACAACAGCTGTAGATTCCACTTCTTTTCTCTGTGTAGCTCAGGCAGGGACAAGGCCAAAGTCAAGCTCAGCCAGAAGGCTTCTGGAGAGGGTCAGAGGTCAAAGACGAGGCTGTCGCTGGGCCTGCTGTCAGGGCAGGAGGCCGTGACCCAGAGGAGGAACAGCACTGGGAAGAATCAGTCGCGACGAGCAGAAAGGTCAAACAGTGTGGAAGAAAACCAGAACCAGACATGGAGCAGAGCCAACCAGACCAGGTGAGGAACAGATCTCTGATCGTCCAGTCACAGCCAGGATCAGCTGCTCCCCACATTTCAAACCTTTTCCTTACATCAATAAGTAGTTTACAGGTCGACCGCTGTCCCTGTACCAGAGAATCATCAGACAGTAAAAACATCAGTGGACTGGAGAGGGTCCTCTGGACCTTTCACCTGTAACGTCCTCCAATCAGAACACTTAACTCTGTAATGTTCCTCTAGAGACGCAATGAGCTGCACCGATCTACGTCCACTGACATCAGGACCACAGCGTCTGTTCATCCATCCATCTTCTAGCCATTCATCCATCTTCCATCATCCAACATCGTCCTCCATCCATCCTCCATCCATCATCATCCATCATCATCATCATCATCCATCATCATCATCCATCATCCATCATCATCATCCAACATCATCCTCCATCCATCCTCCATCCATCATCATCATCATCATCATCCATCATCATCATCATCATCCATCATCATCATCATCATCCAACATCATCCTCCATCCATCCTCCATCCATCATCCATCATCATCATCATCATGATCATCATACATCATCATCATCATCCATCATCATCATCATCCATCATCATCATCATCATCATCCATCATCATCATCATCATCATCATCCATCATCATCATCCATTATCATCCTTCATCATCATCATCCATCATCATCATCATCATCATCCATCATCATCATCCATCATCCATCATCATCCATCATCATCATCCATCATCATCATCATCCATCATCATCATCCGTCATCATCATAATCCATCATCCATCATCATCCATCTTCATCATCATCATCCATCATCATCATCATCCATCATCATCATCATCACCCATCATCATCATCATCATCCATCATCATCATCATCCATTATCATCCTTCATCATCATCCATCATCATCCATCATCCATCATCATCATCCATCATCATCATCATCATCATGATCATCCATCATTATCATCCATCATCATCATCCATCATCATCCATTATCATCCTTCATCATCATCATCATCCATCATCATCATCCATCATCATCCATCATCCATTATCATCCTTCATCATCATCTTCATCCATCATCATCATCATCATCATCCATCATCCATCATCATCCATCATCATCATCATCATCCATTATCATCCTTCATCATCATCCATCATCCATCATCCATCATCCATCATCATCCATCATCCATTATCATCCTTCATCATCATCATCATCCATCATCATCATCATCATCATCATCCATCATCATCATCCATCATCCATTATCATCCTTCATCATCATCATCCATCATCATCATCATCATCCATCATCATCATCATCCATCATCATCCTTCATCATCATCCATCATCATCCATCATCCATCATCATCATCATCATCATCATCCATCATCATCATCCTTCATCATCATAATCCATCATCCATCATCATCCATCTTCATCATCCTCATCCATCATCATCATCATCCATCATCATCATCATCATCATCATCATCATCATCCATCATCATCATCCATCATCATCCTCCATCATCATCCATCATCATCCACCATCCATCATCATCATCCATCATCATCATCATCATCATTATCATCCATCATCATCATCCATCATCATCCATCATCCATTATCATCCTTCATCATCATCATCATCCATCATCATCATCATCATCATCATCATCATCATCATCCATCATCTTCATCCATCATCCATTATCATCCTTCATCATCATCATCATCATCATCATCATCATCATCATCATCCATCATCATCATCCATCATCATCATCCATCTCCATCATCATCCATCTCCATCATCCATCATCATCATCCATCATCATCCATCTTCAATCATCATCCATCATCCATCATCATCATCCATCATCATCCATCATCATCATCATCATCATCCATCATCCATCATCATCCATCTTCAATCATCATCCATCATCCATCATCATCATCCATCATCATCCATCATAATCATCATCATCATGATCATCCATCATTATCATCCATCATCATCATCCATCATCATCATCCATCATCATCATCCATCTTCAATCATCATCCATCTCCATCATCCATCATCATCCATCTTCATCATCATCCATCATCCATCATCATCATCCATCATCATCCATCATCATCATCATCATCATGATCATCCATCATTATCATCCATCATCATCATCCATCATCATCCATCATCATTATCATCCTCAATCATCATCATCATCCATCCTCAATCATCATCATCATCCATCCATCATCATCATCATCATCCATCATCATCATCATCATCATCACCATCATCATCATCCATCATCATCATCCATCTTCAATCATCATCCATCTCCATCATCCATCATCATCATCCATCATCATCATCATCATCATCATCATCATCATCCATCATCATCATCATCATCCATCATCACCATCATCATCATCATCATCATGATCATCCATCATTATCATCCATCATCATCATCCATCATCATCATCATCCATAATCATCCTCCATCATCATCATCATCATCTTGATCATCCATCATTATCATCCATCATCATCATCCATCATCATCCATCATCATCATCCATCATCATCCATCATCATCATCCATCATCATCCATCATCCATTATCATCCTCATCATCATCATCATCCTTCATCATCATCATCATCATCATCATCATCATCATCCATCATCATCATCCATCATCTATCATCATCCATCATCATCATCCATCATCATCATCCATCATCATCCATCCTCCATTATCATCCTTCATCAT
>SSNR01000833.1:71640-84578 GCA_006937965.1 Callopanchax toddi | reverse complement strand
GCTCCTTCAGTTGGGATTTTGGAACACCAATGGTTGGACCCCTAGGCAATTTACATACTGCAGGCTTCTGCACCAACAGCGGAGGTGGACAGTCGGGAGTCACCTCGGGGGTGACTGTCTTTGCTGCACTCGCTGCAGCAGGAGTCTGAGGAAGAGACTGTTTGGGCCTCACAGCCGGGAGGCCTGCCGCCTCTTCATCACCGTAGAATTCCATCGCAATGGCTCTACGTAGTCTGTCAAAATCACCAGTTGTGTGTGGTGACTGACAGTCAATGAACATACCCACCCTCATGTCTGTGGTGTTATCAAGAAGAAAGATCTTGTCTTCTAAACATGTGTCAGGGTAGTCTTCCAAATGCCTGTCAAATTTCCTGAAAAAAGCAGATAGCTTTTTTGGGTAGGAAAAATTTGGTACAAACTTCTCCATTTCCACTATAAAGTTGCAAATTTCTTCTGTGGTGAGGCGTCTACCCTCTTTTATTTCTTTTTGGTCAAACATTGTTTGTTCTGATGAAGACAATTTAGTTTAATTGAAAATATCTCTTAATAATGTGATGAAAACCTTTATTTTTGGAATCAGCTCCTAAAAAATGCACTTTTACGCCAGAGAGGGCGCTCGAGGTTGCATTTGGCTGAATGAGACTGTGAGGAAGTCTTATTTCCGTTTCCGGTTTTTACCCAAAGCGGTTTTGTAATGGCAGCGATGTTTTTAATGCAGCCTAAACCGAGACGGCTTACTTTTTACGGTCAAATTAGAGATATTTAGTTAACCCGATCTCTTATGAATGGTTTGAAGTAACTTGTGTGTTTAAGACGCATTGTTTGAACAGAAAAGGCATTCGGGTTGGTCCAGTACCGATGGCGGTAGTCTAATACAGTTCACTATTAGCTGGCGTCAGCTCTTTGGCTGGACGAAATCTAACGTAATTACTCGTTTGTTTCAAACTAACGGGAGGACGGAGGAAACCCGTTTTAACCGCAGCCGTCTCTGACGTCTCTGGTAAAAGCACGGACTTTTAAACTGTGTCTTTTGCCTTCGGTAGAAGCTAACTTAGCGGCTAAGCTAAGCTACCAGAATATTAGCGATCGGTAAATTTGTCACACAAGCACTTTACAAGCAGTCACAATGGGTCATTACAGACATTAAACTTTTAAAAAGAGAACAATGAACACACAAGTACACAAGCATAAGCAGTTATCAAGTGCTTTTAGACTTGGTTGAGTGCTGACGTTGACTTCAGTTCAGTATCTTGCCTTCCTGTTATCTTTGTCTGACGTGTCTTAAGCCTGTTGACAACAGCTTCATAAGTCAAATAAATTTATTAGGTCGTAAAACTGTGTAATTAAACCTCGCTGGACTTTGCCAACATGTAATGTTATAAAACCTGGGGTTTATTATACATCTTCCGTAAGGTCACTAGCTGAGTTTTGTCTGTCTTAAACGAAGCTGTGTGCGATGCCTTCGCTCACTAGTATTTTGTACGGGAATATTTCTCTAGATTCTTTAATTGCAGGGAGTTAGTTACAAACCTTTTTATTGACGAATAGAAGTCTGAGTCCAGGAATTAGACTTTACAGGTTTATTATAAAAAGAGAGACGAACAGACAGTTATAAACAGTTAGTAGTGAGGTAGCAGGATTTAAGCTTTGTATAGTTTATATAGTACTACTGTATAGTTCTTCTTGCGGCAGCTGAAAAAACTAAGCCTGCCAAAAGACATGATGGTACATTTCTACACAGCTACCATCGAGTCCATCCTCTCCTCATCCATCTCCGTCTGGTACCCTGCTGCCCCTGTCAAGGACAGAACGAGGCCCCAACGCATCATCCGATCTGAAGAGAAGGTGATCGGCTGCTTCCTACCCTCCCTAAAGGACTTGCACACCTCAAGAACCACAAAGAGGGCAAGAAAGATTGTGGCTGACCCTTCCCACCCTGGACATACATTGTTTGAACCTCTTCCTTCTGGGAGGAGGCTGAGATCCATCAAAACCAAAACCACACGACACAGGAACAGTTTCTTCCCAGCTGCAGTTGGGCTGCTCTATGCAGCTGCGTGATCCCCCTCCTCACCATCAAAGATAAAAACACTGACCGCTAACTGTCCCGTTTAACTATTTTTCTTAATCTACATCCACCCTGTTTAGCTCTTTGTTCACTCTCCTGCAATCTGTACAGATGCTCAGTTATTTTATGGTTACTAAGACTAATGTTTTGTTGATTTTTTAAAACGTATTATTGTATTCCTGTACATTGTTTTCTTGTCTTCTGCACCTAACACCAAAACAAATTCCTCGTCAATGTAACAGTTGACCTGGCAATAAATCTGATTCTGATCTTTAAAATAAGCTTTAATGACTTGAGTCTGTGATATTATAGACTAGGGGCATTTTATCTTAATTTAGTTTAAGGATTAAATGGAGGAGAGTTACTTGAAGTAAGCTACATGGAGTGTTAGCTTTATCAAAGTAGGCCTGTCAGCTTTACCAGAGAGGGTATCTACTTAACTGGCATTCTGTGGATCAAGTCCGGTGTGGGTGGACGACTGCTGGAAGGTGGAACTCCTTCTCGACCGTCGGGAGCCCGTTGGGGGGCTGTGCTGCCTCGAGGCGACCGGGTTGTCCTGGATACAGCAGTCAGAAGACCCTCTCGGCTGATGGTTAGCAGGGTGAGCTAACAGAGCAATGTCATCCTTTCCCATGTCGGAGAGAGAGAGGCGGACGTGTGGGTCGGACCTCAGGGGAAACAATCAGTCATCGGCTCAACGGGGCTGGTACCCGTTCCAGGGAAGAGCCGGCAACTTTAGGAAAGTAGCTGGGCTGTGTAGTAGTTGACAGCCAGCAAGTCTGTCTCCGTGTAGGGATGATGGAGAACTGAGCGTGTCTATGACGTGACGTAGACCAATGAAAGGGTTACCATCAAGGTCACGTGACTCAAGCCCTTAAAGCGACAGTTACCTTAATAAGTAAATATGAAACATATTGATTTTAACCTTTTAGCAAAGTATGTATATGAAAGAATACTGAAGCTGGATCAAACATTCACAATACTGTGGAAGAAAATGCATTAATTGTATTAAGACATTTCTGAACAGTTTAATTAAAGTGTCATTTTAGGAAGAGACACAAAAAGTCTTTAAGTTTATTATTATAACTAAAGAGAGTCCTGTGGGGTCTTCCGGCACGATCGAACCCTTGGAAGAATGTTGATTCAGGTTAAAACATAATAAAAAGTAATTATTATCCAAGTTATTTGGAAAAAGATGGATTATTATTTGTGATGGTCAACAAGGGTCAGAGGTCAGAGGTTATAGCATATCTAATAATGCTACAATTCTAATGTTTAAAAACCACAAGTAGTTTAACTAAAACATGATGACAGAGCCCTGCATGCTGTAACATGGATAATAGAATAAACAGGACTGAAATAAAGTCATTTTAAGGCAGATTTAATCCATTACTGATAAACTGGATGCTATAATCACTTTTTGACAGGTGAAAAATCCATTTGAAGTTATTTGATTTGGTTTAAAAAAAGACAGTTAATCAGGACAACTGTAAACTAAATCTAATCCTTTATTGTCAGGTGACCAGATGAGAAGGTTTCTACAATAAAACTATTAAAACAGAGTGAGCCTTAGTAAACAGCTGCAGTCCTGACAGATCAATATGTTTTGGTGTTAAAAATGTTTGATAGGCCCCAACTCAACCTAAATCAACCTGCTAACTTTATCAGACATCAATGAGCTTAGAGTTCATCTGGTCTGGTGAATGTTGGGGGGTTTGTGACTCTGGTCTGCAGGTTCTGACAGTGTTAATATTTTTTGTTAGGCTGGTAAATAGCCCCCGCCCCCCTCCCCCCATGGTGTGCCTTGTGTTTTTCTTTTAATGAGAAAGTGTACCTTGGCTCAAAAAAGGCTGAAAAACACTGCCTTTAATATGGTGATAAAAAACATTGAATCTTAATTCTGAGGCTGCTCTGTAAATAGTTTTTAAATAAACAATACAAATAGCTACTTCTGATCAATCAATATTAATTTCAGACTTAAACTAATATACAGATTTAAGCCACACCCACTTCAGGGCAAACCACGTCACTTCCGGTTAACGGGCAGTCCACTTCCGGTTTATGCCCCGCCCACTCCGAGTACATATACGGATACAGATAATTTAGGTGGTTGAACAGACACAGATAATGCAGTACTCGCTCATCCCTAGTCTAAATGCAACGTGGAGGTGGATAATAACACTGGTGGAGAGGTTAGCCAGCTAGACTTCCCCCCCCCCCGGGTATTACTAAGTGTAATCTCTCCAAAGACCCTAGATGCATATTGTAAGAATGTCATGAGTGGAAGTGTTTAAATTGTGCATTAAAATTGGGCCACAGGACTGCAGAGATGGTATTCCACACCTGTGACCCTGTACCTGTACCTGTACCTGTACCTGTAACCCAAAGTCCTGTGTGAGTGGTGATGTGACGGCAGGCACGTGCAGAGGGGGCGGCTATAGGGGCTTGAGCACCTGCCCCCTTTCTCTTTGATGTCCAAAGTTCCCTTTTTTTTCCAGGGCATTTTTAAAAAAATTTTTGCATATGTGTGTGAAGGCCTGTCTGTGCCCCTCAATGTTAAAATGTAACTATCAGTAACAATTCCAGCCTAATAAAATGATCTAGATGCTGTCAGTTACATGGTGACCAATAATCAATGCTCGTCCATGAGGGCACAACGCGCCGGTAACACCGGGAGCGAGCTGTAATGAGCACACACGTTTTTTCCGCCTGATCAGCGGGGCTGTAGTAGAAACAGACTGATGTAACAAACTCCGGTAAGCTGGGGGGATGTGGGGGTTTGAACTTTTTCTTGTCAGATGGTTAAACAGTCCCTTTATCTGCAGATTTGCTCAAAAAGCGCTATTCTCTCTGCACCCTCCGCTGCTGTTCGCCCCTCTCCTTCCCTCTCCTGTTGCTCCTGACACCAGCTGATAGTTTCCTGTTCCAAGTTCCTCCTCGTGCTGTCCGGTAAATACCGACACAGAAGCTGCTAATTTGATGCTATTGCAATGTTCTACTCGCTCAAGAACCACACAGCTGTTCTAATTCTCGTTCCTTTATTACTGAACAGCTGTAGTCTAACCTAAACGGAGCAAAAGATCCAACGAGAAGCACGTCTCCTCTCGGACACCCACAGCCCGACCCTGTTGTCATAACAACCAGCTGACGGACAGCTCAACGTGTTGCATTAAATTGCATCAAGTAAATAGTACTACCATCACTAAACGTCTATGTATAGAACAAAAATAACATTAAGTGAATATTCAGTCCAGTATAATCTAGTTTCTCTGGACCTGTTAGCAGGTGTTTGTCTCTCAGTCAGAATCAGGTCTCTGTTCAGTTTTAGATTCTCTTCATGTCACTCAGTAGATCTGGAGTGACTGGTTAATTGTGACAGAGCTGAGGCACAACTGTAGAAAAGCAGTCTTTCACATGGGAGGCTGGGGTTCAAATCCCAGTCTGGCCAGGTGATCAAATTATATTTTTGTATGTGCCCCTTTTTTAACTTTGAGCACCTGCCCCTTCAAAGGTCTCTGCACAGCCCTGTGTGACGGAGCAGAGGGAGGGAAAAGTCCGGGGATGGGGAGGCAAGACTGGGGGGACAAGCCCTCCCAGCGAGCCAGCTCCCCCGCTGGCCCCAATAAGCACCCCCGTTCCCCAAAAACCATGCAGGGCAGGGAGATTGCTGGCCCACCCATCCAGGTCCACGGCAGAAGCCCCACACGGCGCCACGGAGCCCCCCACCCCCACCCCAGCAGGGTAACTATACCCCCTCAATCACGCATATACAAACTTACATAGGACATAGACCCCCAGGCAAAGTACTGTAACAGCCGTAATTGTGTAGTGTCTCTTTAAGACAGCCTAAGTTTCATGTTGTGTGATGTCACAAGTGTGCGCCCTGCTCCCACAAGTTTTTGGAGGAAACATGGTCAGTACGCTACTGGATGCACGAACTGAGAGGACTCTTTATTTTATTATCTTCATCTATTGTGACTACGGGTTGTATGAACTCTGCTTATTCATGTTTGACTCACAGCAGCCGTTCAACCGGGCCTTGTAAGGTTGTTGAAGAAGTGTTATTAAAAGACCGTGTGGAATTCCCCATTACTAGCGTGGTCGTGAGTTTTTCGCAGTCTCACAGGTTTCTCTGTGCCTCCTCTCCACCCCTTTATACAACCCACATTACAAAATGGCACCCGAACATCTTATCTTGGACCTCAGAGTGCAGTAGCTTTGAATTTTTCACGATTAATAACCTTAAGAACAACTTCAGTGGAGTGTACATCTGCCATACTTCGCGGGAGCGGACCAGGCTGACCCAGATGCGGACGTCGGGAGGATTAAAGGGTGACATGTTTCCATGGCAACGCGAGGAGCCGATGCTGAGCGGTGTTCGGGATAATCGTTCTCTGCGGGACCTCTTCACCGTGACGTCGTTGGCTGATCGAGGAACTTCGTTGCCTGGACGTGAGGTGGATCCAGCTGGTCAGGGTTTCTGAACGTGCATGAACGCACCGGAGCCTGTTGGAATATTTTTCCTCCCTCATCGGATGAAAATCACGGACTTTTCTTTATCCGCGCATCTCATCAGTGGAAACTTCACCGTGGGACAGGGCTCTGCTGAATCAGTGCCCCAGGAGTCATAAGGAAGAAAACTAAAGTTGTAAGTGTGCAAAAAAAAAAAAAGAAACAAAGAAGAAGAAAGAGAAAATATTGGAAAAAGATATTCATTAGACTCAACTGTGTTGTAAAAAAAAGACAGTTGTTTTAAGCTAGTATTCACTGGTTTGATGGTTCATATTTGAATGTTATTTTTGTATTTGCGACCTGGTAAAGAACTACTCGTGCAAAGTTACATATCATTTTGCAGCTAAACATTTTTGGTTAAGGGTGTTTACATTTTTGAAACCCACAAAAATAAAACGTTTGCTAGAATTTAAAACTCACATGCTAATTAGAATCTCACATGTTAATTTTTCTGTATCCAGATCTGGAGTAAATTTCAGCGTAACTGTTACATTATTCAGATTTGGGTTCTGATAAGTGTACATTATGGCTACTCATCCTGATTTGACTGACATGTGTGATGATTTGGACTTTATGTTACTCCCAAACCAAACTGCTGCCAGACACAAACCTGCTGACCTTGGACATAAAGTACAAAGTTTACAAGCAGAGGTTGATATGCTCCAGCAATGCTTACAGGAGTCATTAGACCTCCAGAGCAATATTTTTGAGCGACGGACCCAAAACACAAAACCTGTCCCAAAAGTGCCACCTGCCCAGGTTACTCACCCTTTTCCCCAGGCTTCCTCTACTCCATTTATGCCAAGCCTGCCTAACAGAAAAGCGATGCAGCCTAACTCAGCACCTGGCCCAACTCAGTCTGTCAGGGCCCCGTCTCAATCCCAGTCTGATTCACTGGTGTTAATTAACACAACCAGAGTCCTTGCTGCAGCATTACACCAAGCCAAATTAGAGCCTGCTGTGTTCACTAAGGATGGTAGTCTTCACCCAGAAGAATGGCTACAATCTGTCAAGGCTTACAAAACCTCCTTGGATCTGACAGACTCCCAGATCCTCAGAGAACTGCCACATTTCTTAGCTAAGGAACCAAGGAAGTGGTTTAGTGTTCTCAGTTCTCATGTGACTACCTGGACAGAATTTTGTGAACTTTTCAGAACTGTGTTCTTGCCTGCTGACAACCAGGAACACATTATGAGAGGCATCCTAGACTGTTTCCAGCACCTCTGCCAACGTTTGTTGCTCATGTGCTCAGTGAGTTCAGGAGACTGAGGAGCCCTCCATCAGAGCAGGAACAAATTGAGCTCATCTGTAAACACTCAGTGGAGAAGTACAGAATAGCACTATATGGAACACCTGTGAGGTCAGTAATTGACCTAGTGATGCGTGCCCATGAGTTGCATTCTGTCCTCGGTACCAGCCTTTCACGGCCTCCAAAAGTTCAGGTAAAAAGTAGACCTGAGGGGGGACCCTACTGTTTTAAATGTGGCATGCCTGGTGTTACATCTCGCACATGCCCTAACTGCTCCACTGAGTTTCATGGGGCTCAGCCCTCCCCCGTGCCTGCAAGGGAGCTTCCTCCGAGTCTGCCTACAAATCATCATCCTGTAACACGGGGTCCAGAACCTGACAATGTGGACACAATAAGAGAAGCCAAACCTACCAATAGGAGGCAGGGAAACTTCAGGGGGGGGGGGGAGAGTATTTCACAGGGGCAACCCTCCCCCAAGTCATTAACTCAGCCCCCATTAACTATGTCAAACCCAAGTTCACCACCTGTGCTCAACCACGTTGAAGATGTAGATTCACAGTCTGCATGGAACACCCCTTTCAGAGTTAAAGTGAACTTTAAAGGTGCAGCGGTTGAAGCCACGCTGGATACAGGTACATCTCTTTCAGCAGTGAACGCAAACCTGATACCTGAAAAAAACAAATGGAGTCATTGACGAATCAGGGGAATTCTCCACCCATAAGACTGGCCAATGGCACAAACTGTGATCCACTGGGCATAACCTGGTTAACCATTGGATTTATGGGAAAGAGTGTCTATCAGCGGTTTGTGATTGTGCAGAACTTGTCATCCCCCATAGTCCTCGGGATGGACTTCATGACTCGCACTTCACTAACATTGCATGTCCCAAGCAGAACTGTTATCATGGATGACAGTCCACCATGTTTCGATGAACTCTGTGAAAATGGCTTTGTGGAAGCTGATTTTGAGTGTGGAACAATGACTCTACAGAACACTCCTCAGCTCTCTCTCAGTGAAAAGGTTGATGAAGCTAACTTGGATTTTGCTGAAAAAGAAGGACTGTTAAAGTTGTTGGACAACTACAGTGATCTGTTTGATGGCCACCTGGGACGCACTTCCCTAGCAGAACATTTCATTGTAACTGGGGATGCTAAGCCTGTTAACTTACCTCCATACCGAACCTCCCCAGCTAAAAAGCAAATCATTGAAGAACAAGTACAAAAGATGCTACAGGATAACATCATTGAACCAGCATCAGGACCATGGGCAGCTCCTGTGGTCATTGTGAACAAACCCCCTCATGAACCAAGGTTCTGTGTTGACTTCCAAGGTCTGAATCAGTTAACTGTTAAAGACTCATATCCACTTCCAAGAGTGGATGAATCATTGGACTTTTTATCAAAAGGGAAGTTTCTCACAACTCTGGACCTCGCTCGAGGTTACTGGCAGGTCCCCATAGCTGAAGAAGCAAAACCAAAGACTGCTTTTATAACACACTGTGGCCTGTTTCAGTTCAGAGTACTTCCCTTCGGCCTGTGTAATGTCCCTGCGACTTTTCAGAGGCTTATGAACAATGTCCTGGCTGGCCTCATCTATAAGTCATGTGCAGTTTATCTGGATGATATTGTTGTGGCATCACCAACCTTTGAACAACACCTGCTTGACCTGAAGGAGGTGCTTGATAGGCTTAAGTCTGCTAGCCTCTCGTTCAAACTGAGCAAATGCCAGTTCTGCCTTACAGAACTCACCTTCCTTGGCTATCGGGTCACCCCATCTGGAATTCATCCTGACCCTGATAAAGTGAGAGCAGTGACTGAGTTCAAAGTACCAACCACAACAAAGCAGGCGCGTCAGTTCCTTGGACTAACGGGTTACTACCGCCGCTTTGTACAGGACTATGCCCGTCATGCAGAACCGTTCTTTGCCCTCACCAAAAAGGATGCACAGTTTAACTGGGATGACAGGTGTCAAGCAGCTGTGGATTTTCTAAAACGTTCCATTACTTCAGCACCAGTCCTTCGGTTCCCAGATTTTACACGTCCGTTCTTTATTCACACATTCACATATTCACATTTATGTGATGCCGGACTTGGAGCGGCATTAATGCAGAAGGATGAGGATGACAAAGAAGTGGATGTGGCTTTTGCTAGCTGTGCTTTGCACAAATGTGAAAAACCCTACTCAACCCCAGAGAAAGAGTGCCTGGCTGTAATCTGGGCCTTGGAGCATTTCCGACCCTATGTTGAGGGCTTGCATGTGACCATTTACTCTGACCACAGCAGCCTCAAGTGGCTGATGTCTCGACCCAATCCCCCTGGCAGATTTGCTCGTTGGTCTCTACGCCTCCAAGATTTTGACTTCAGCATCATCCACAAACCAGGAGAACATAATAAGGTGCCTGATGCCCTGTCACGTAATCCTGTGGATCTTCTCCCCCCTATGCTGTGATTGGAAGCGTGGACCTCCGTGCTCTGCCTTCTGTGGTGGTTTCGGACCGTCAACAGGTTCATCAGTTACAACTTGATGACCCAGTCACAGGCGCATTGCTCCGTTTAATGGAAAGTGAACAACAAAGTGAAGAGGATAAACAAATCTGGAAAAGTATGTTGTGCAAGATGGACTCCTCTATTACCTTGACCCAAAAACAAAATGTGGGCTCCACCCACTCAAGCAGTTCAAACTCTTTGCACCTGCTGCACTCCGTGGGTATCTGCTCGAATATTACCATGATCATCCTACAGCCGGTCATCTGGGTACCGCAAAAACGCTGGCACGCTTGCGTCTCAGATTCTTCTGGCCTGACATGACCTCTGATATAAAAAAGTACGTGCTCTCTTGTTTGTGTCAAACCACTAACAAACCCAAAGAAAACCAGCAGGTTTTATGGTTCCCATTCAACCTCAACATCCATGGGAGTACACGGGGGTGGACTATGTTGGCCCTTTACCCCACACCCAAAGAGGAAATGCATATATCCTTGTGTTTGTGGACTATTTCTCTAAATGGGTCAAAGTGAGTGCTGTGAGAGAAGCCACAGCTCATGTTGCTGCTAATAAGTTTGTCACTGACATCTTTGCCCTACATGGTTTCCCCTCCTACCTCATTTCTGATAGAGGGACACCTTTTGTCAGTGACCTGTTTGAACGAGTTGTGTCAACTCTTGGCACTGAGCACAGACTAACAACTGCTTATCATCCTCAAACTAATGCAACTGAATGTGTAAATCGCACTCTAAAAACAGCCATTCGAGCATATGTTGAGGAGCACACTTCCTGGGACAAGTTTCTTCCCCAGATCTGTTTTGCACAGCGCACCGCACCTCATGAGAGCACAGGCCTGAGCCCAGCCATGATGCTTTAAGGACGGGAGTTGAACACGCCCCTGGACCTTATCACTCAACCCTCCTGGGAGGGGATGGATGACCCTGACAGACCTTACTCAGATAACCTGAGAACTTCGCTTCAGGAGGCCCATGAACACGCTCGTATGGTGCTCACAGCAAGTCATCAACGACGGAAGCATTACTATGAATTAAGACATTGCCCAGTGTCTTATAATGTTGGAGACCTGGTCAGAGTAAAATCACACCCAAAGTCAGATGCATCCTATAGCTTTGCAGCAAAGCTGGCCCCCCTTTACACTGGTCCCTACCATGTTTCAAAGAGGATGTCTGATTTATATTACTCTCTCACCAAAGTGGACACTGGAGAAAAGGCTGGAGTGTTTCATGTTGCAAACCTGCAACCATTCTACACATGGACCACAGCTTTGTCAGACAAGCGCTCAAAACAAACAACTTCAGCGGCTTCAGATGGAAGTTTACCTGATGACAGCTTTCCGCCTGCTCTTTTGGACTCAGACTCTGGTGACTGTGATGTTACTGACTCAGAAAATGCTGCTGTTACTAACAACACCACAGATGAGACTGACTTTGACCCTGCTGATGCTGTCCCCCTTTTCTTTGAGCAGAACTCTACTCTACCGACTGCAGACATTGCTCTGGAGCCAGAGGTTGACAGTTCTCCTACTCACGATGAAGGTGCAGTTGGAGGTACTTATAACCTGAGACCGAGACGTGTTCCTAGAATCACTACTGACTGGTCAGTCAATAGGTGGACCAACCCTTTTCATGCTGACAGATTTGACCTGAAGTGACCTTATTTGTATTTTATGTGTTTTTGCTGTTCAGTGTTATAACTTGACTGTTTAGCTTTCTATGGTTCATGTTAGTGAAGATTTCACTTATTCTGCTGACTGTTGCAGTTTTGAAAATAGAAGGAAAAAGGGAATTTCCATGCTGTGTCTGTCCTACCTGTCTTCAGTTTATGTTTGTTTTACAATATTTGTCCAATTGAACACTCACTGTGTGGGAAGCTGTCATGTATGCCAGTTTTTCAATATTGCTCTGTTCATTTCCCTGTTTAGTGTCAACATCTTATCCAGTTTATCCATGGATGGAGGCTCGTTAAGGAATGGACTGTGCTTTTGCTGTGTTCGGTTGAGGACAGCCTTTGTTTAACCGGGGGGGGGGGAATATGTAACAGCCGTAATTGTGCAGTGTCTCTTTAAGACAGCCTAAGTTTCATGTTGTGTGATGTCACAAGTGTGCGCCCTGCACACACAAGTTTTTGGAGGAAACATGGTCAGTACGCTACTGGATGCACGAACTGAGAGGACTCTTTATTTTATTATCTTCATCTATTGTGACTACGGGTTGTATGAACTCTGCTTATTCAAGTTTGACTCACAGCAGCCGTTCAACCGGGCCTTGTAAGGTTGGTGAAGAAGTGTTATTAAAAGACCGTGTGGAATTCCCCATTACTAGCGTGGTCGTGAGTTTTTCGCAGTCTCACAGGTTTCTCTGTGCCTCCTCTCCACCCCTTTATACAACTCACGTTACAGTACCCCCCGACCCAAGACTCCTCCCCCCTAGAGCAGATGGAACTAGCCCCACGTGGCTAGGTGGTACCAAGGCCCACATGTGCACCAAAGGCCCCAGAGCCAGGGCCAGGCACTGGAACAGACACCAGCCCCCCACCGGCAACGCGCCAGGCGGAAGACGAGCCCCCGGGACCACCCCAGGCCCCACCCAGGGACGACCCGCCCCAG
>SSNR01000833.1:14007-45227 GCA_006937965.1 Callopanchax toddi | reverse complement strand
ATATATATATATATATATATATATATATATATATATATATATATATATTATACATGTATATATTAGCAGGTTAAGGTGGCGCTGCCCCCGGACCGAGGACCACGTCGCGAATGCTGATCTGGACCTTTGGCATATTTAGTTGAAGACCCCTGTCCTACGGTGTTATGAATGTTTGATCCAGCTTCAGTATTATTTCATATTTGTACTTGCTAAGGTTAAATCAATATTATTACTTGAAATACTTCCTTCATTAAGGTAACTGTGACTTTAAAGACCTGGGTCATGTGACTTAGTAAAACCCTTCCCATTGGTCCACCTCAACACTCAGTTTCCTTTAGCTCAATTTCACTTCCCAAGACACGTCAGTTCTCATTCAGTCTTGGATGAGCCAAGAAGCTCGCTGTTCAACTTGCTACACAGCTGAGCTTTTCCAGGAGTCGGTCTCCGTCTTGTATGGGTTCCAAACCCTATCCAGACCGAGCTCCTTCTCTCCCCTGAGGGAAAGACGAAGCCAGTCTTACTCTCCTGTCACAACATGGGGACGTTAGCTGCTAATGCTAACCACCAGCTACACCAGAGATGGGCTCGCTAAGCTTTGTATCCTCGGACGGAACCAGTCACCCCGGCGGCTAAAACTGCCCCCGAAGGGACCCGACAATCGAGGGGGGTTTCCATCTTCAAACGGTCATCCATCCACGCCGGATCTGAACCACGAAACGCCGCCCGGTGAGACCCACAATCTGGTAACCACAAGGCCTGTTGATAAGCTCACACTCCCACGTAGCTTATACCAACAAGTTAAAACCTCCTAGCCTACCCTTAGTAACCAAACTCCCTTTAACCCTCTGGGCGCCAAAGTCGCAATATTGCGACAAGCGTCATTACTGAGTTTAACGAGCCACATCTGCTGACATGAGCCGTTTTTTAGTTTCTACTTTACATCAGAAGATCGTGGACAACTGTAACTTCATACTAAGCAACATTTTTGGGTGTGTTTATATTGAAAAAAACCTCCTCCCGTTGGAGGAGACAGGAGGGGAGTGGTTACCGCAGCCGCGCCGCTCAGAGCGAGTTTCGGAGTGAGGAGGGAGGAGAAAACATAATATGAGGAGACTTCTGTTCACTGTTCACCAAGCACTTCATCAGGTAATGGCTGACTCAGACTCTGAAGAGGACAATCCACCTCTGATGAAGATAATCAGTCGTCCAGGGAGAGCGCAGCTGTGTCTGCAGGCAACGAGAGTGACCCGGTTCGCCATTACGACCCAAAAGCAGCTCGTAGGTCCGGTTCTGTTCGGTTCAGCTTTGCTTTACGGTGTCCAGAGAGGAAGGATGTGGTGTCCATAGCAAGCAAGGGTAGTAAAAACACCGCGAATAGTAACAAAAGGAGCGGAAATGTAAAAATTCGCGGCAAACTCAGCAGAACCCGCGGGAGAAAAAAACTGTAAATAGACGGGAAGCAGCGTTCACTGTCCCTCTGTAAATGAGGATGATGATGGTGGGGTTTTCCCGGGAGATGATGAAGAGTATCACAGGTGCATCAGACACTTTGATGAACTTGTTGAGTGTTTGGAAACAGGTCTGTCCAGTTCTGAGCCCACTGGTTTCCTGTATGTTCTTTAGATGATGGATTATATACTTTTACATTATATTTATATATATATATATATATATATATATATATATATATATATATATATATATATATATATATATATATATATATATATATATATATATATATATATATAATATGTTCCAATCACAAATTTTGATTCAAACTGAACATTTTTCTCATTTACAGTATGCCTTTATCTCTAACCATATTAAAGTTACAACTTTTTGAAATTGTAATGTCAAAAAAGATGATTTTCTTGGAAAAACTCTGGCGCCCAGAGGGTTAAGATAAAATTCCCCTAGTCTTAAACATCATAAGACTTATAATAAGATCAACTTAAGAACACTTCACCGTGTTGACATGCTAAAACCAATTGCTACCTCTGCTAATCTGTTTGTACTGTCATCAGTCTTTTTATATAATAAATTCTGTAAAGTCTTTATTCCTGACTCAGACTTCCATTTGTCAATATAAAGGCACGTAATCTACTCACTGTAATATCTCTCTTAAGAGCCTAGATTTCCTGTAAACCGTTAGTTATAGCCAAGGTATCTGAGCAAACAGCTTAGTTTAAAACCGACAAAGCTAGCTAATAACATTGCAGAAGGTGTGGTAAAACTAAAGAGTTTTTAACGCTACACATGTTTGAACCAAAAAGCCCTTTATGGCCTTCAGCTGGTCCAGAACTCTGCAGCGAGGCTCCTCACTGGAGCAAACAGAAAAGATCACATCACTCCTATTCTGAGGTCTCTGCACTGGTTACCTGTTAAATGTAGAGTTCATTTTAAAATCCTGACTTTAACTTTCAGGGCCCTACATGGTCAAGCTCCTCTTTATGTTACTGAACTGATAAAGCCGTACGCTCCAACCCGAGTCCTCAGGTCCACAGACCAGAATCTCCTAACAGTTCCAAGGACCAGATTTAAAAGTCGAGGTGATCGCTCCTTCCAGTCTGTTGCACCTCGACTTTGGAATGACCTTCCATTAGTTTTACGCTGTATAGACAGCCTGGACTCCTTTAAAGCCATACTCAGTAGCCAGGTAAACAAGCTAGGTCTCGCTAGCTAGTTTACAGAAACACGACTCGGTGCACTCACCCCTCCCGTCGTGTATAATCTGTAACACCAGCCTCCCGCGGACATGGGACTCCGTTTTGCAATGATAACAATGCAGAGTCTAACTTCAGCTGTAGAAACGTTCCCCCAGCTTTTCCTCTTTTCACCTCCAAACGTTTTTAGTTTTCTGCTAGCTGAAAAGGTGTTTTTTGGGGGGGACTCTGGTATTTTTATCTTGAAATGAAAGCACTGACCACCGGCTAATTCTGTCATCCTTTCACTTCCGGGATGTTCAGACGGAAAATGTGTCAGGGCGGATTATTGATGATTCCAAGCAGTGCGGAAATGCGGCAGACAGACAGCTGGATTGTCCAATCCTATCGTTCGGTCCGAACGATAGGATTGGCTGAAGTTTTTAGAGAACTGCGAGACAACTACTTTATTGATTTCTTTCGGGTTTTTTTTAATCTCCGCAATATATTTATGGCTATACTATGTTGGAACGTTGTTAAGAGGCTTTAAAAAAACGTTAAAAGCTACACTGTTTACCTGGCTACTGAGTATGTCTTAAAAAGCAGCTGAAGACCCAAATATTTAAAACTGCTTTTAACTAAATCTTTTATTTTCATTCATTGGTGTTTAACAGTCACTACTTGTATGTGATTTTATGTGTATTTAATGTTATTTTTATTTGTTTATAGTCTTTTATTTAATCTTTTTTTGTTTTAATATTCTCTTATTTTATCTTGATGTTTTTGGTTCTTTATCTTTAATCATGTTTTAATGTTCATTTTTTGTGAAGCACTGTGTGATTTGTTTCTATGAAAGGTGCTATATAAATAAACTTTACTTACTTACTTCTCTTTAAGCTCTTTGTTTTACTGGTTTTATGATACATGGTATATTACCTGACTCAATGCTGGGAATTCTGCTGGTCCCAGTTATTAAGGACAAAGCTGGGAAGGTGACCAGTGTGAATAATTATAGGCCAATTGCCCTGGCCAGTATTATATTCAAAGTCTTTGAAATAAGTCTACTTGAAAAGATGAGTGTGTATATTAAAGCAACACTGGACAATTTTCCTGCTTATGCCCCTACTGGTCAAAAGTGGAATTTCAACTGTGGCAAAATCATCTACCTGAACAAATATAATTCCCTCCACCCAGTCTGCCACAGCTTTACAGCTAATAATCTTGTCAGACAAGTTGTTCTTTTTAAATTTATTTGAATGTATAAATATTATAAGTTCATAAAGACTCTATCTTTCTCTCTCTGCCTCTTTCTCTCTCTCTCTGTCTCTCTTCTCTCTCTCTCAGCTGGCAAAGCATAAATGCAGATTTATTCTCTGCCGGGTGGACTTGAGCAAAACCTCCGGGTCCCTTGTGGACCAGCGCGGACCTGACGGGCTTTCGGTTTCAATCTGCTGGCACAAAAACCTCCCGGACCACCAGTGGATCATAGCGACCCTAACGAGTGGTGCGGGTCTCGGTCAGCTGGCGCAAAACCTCTCGGCTCAGATAGCAGGCTAGCTCTGTAGGTTACTCCAGTGTCAGCGTTTCATGCCGGTTGCGCGTAATCGGTTCCACAGATTTATTTATTTACCTGTGAGGTGTTGTTGAGGAAGGCTTTGATTATCATCAGGTCGTGTAGGAGAGATTAACCCAGGCATAGCTGCAGGATGACGCCTGGTTCGGTCTCAGGGTCTGCTTGTTTGCCTAGCTGCCGCAGCTGGGAGTCTGTGCGCCGGAGGGGAGTGCGTGGAGAGCGGGGAGCCGCCGTCGCCACACCGGTGTTCCACCAATGACCGTGGGGGTCGACCTGTCCGCTTCATAATCATCCTCCTCTGATTTGTTGTTGTTACCTTCCGGCTTCACTGCAGCTTGGAGCCATTCAGGTCTCGGTCAGGTTCGGCTGATTAATTTATATATTTATTTATCTGTGAGGTGATGTTGAGGAAATCTTTCAGAACATTATAAACTGCAATATTTCACCACGTGGTTATTAATCAGACTGGTTAAACCCTGAAACGCTGGCTGAAAACAACTCTCCTTCCCTATAGTTGCTAGCTGGTTACAATTGCCGTAAAGCAGAAAGTTACATCATCAGTCGCGGGTCGAGACTGAAAACTGTCTAGTGCGGTCTCTGGCCAGTAGAGGGGTGCAGAGTGCTGTCAAACATGAAACTGGTCAAGTTTCTTACTCAACATTCAATGAGATCAATTTTAAGGCTCTAGCTTAAAAAGTAAAATATCACCTAGTATTGCTTTAATTCCATGGATAATCAGTTTGGCTTTAAGCCAAAACGTGGTACTGATATGTACTGTATACATGCACTAAAAGAAATTGTGTACTGGTACTGGAGCAAAATTTTATCTGTTCTTATGTGTTTTCTTGATGCTTCTAAGGCCTTTGATCAAGTAAATCACAGGAAACTTTATGGAAAATTAAAACAACGGGGAGTCTCTGGGAGTATTGTGAGGATCCTCACTTATTGGTATGACCATCAGAAGATGCAGGTTAAATGGGGAGGCAGCGTCTCCACCCCCTTTGGAGCTTGCAATCGTGTTAGGCAGGGAGGAATCCTGCCTCCTATATTATTTAATCTGTATATGAACGATCTGTCAGTGCAGTTGAGAGCCTGTAACACAGGATGTCTGGTGGGTCAAACTCTGATCAACCATTTTATGTATGCAGATGATGTGGTGGTCTTCAGTCCAAGCAGTGCTGGTTTACAGCAGCTACTGAATATTTGTAATGAATATGGGGTACAACACGATAATGCTAGTAAAAGTGCTGTTGAGATATACAGAATAAAGCAGGATATGAAGCTAAACTTTCCTTTGTGTAGCGTTATAAAACTCTATTTATATGGTTTATAATTGGCACATACTTCTGTAATTTTACTACTAGGTTTTGTAAGTTTTACACGGAGAAAACTCTCTGATACTATCACCTTTTAGTGTTTACAGGGATATCTAGGTTTGATTCTGATGTCACAGTGAGTAGATTATGCATTTAATATTGACAATAGAAATCTGAGTCATGGAAGTAGACTTCATTAATTTATTAAGAAACACATACGACAGATATCACAGATAAGAAAGAGGTAGTTAGCAGGTAGTCAGCATTAAGTCATTCACGATGGTAAGGTGTTCTGAATTGAATCTTAAATAAGTTTAGCAATCTGAGTCTCATGATGTTTTGGAGACTAGGGATTTACTTAATTTAGATTAAGGATTCTGATGGAGGGGAACTAGTTACGGATGGATCAGTAACTAGTTTGAGTGAGCTAATGTTGTTAGCTTTTATCAAGAGGCCTTTAAGTTTACCAGAGTTGTGGCACTTAACTGCGTTCCCTGGATCGTCGCCGCTGGAGTCAGATGAGAACGTGGAGGTGGTGTTCCCTCCTCGGTCAGGATCAGACGGCTGCGGGGGTCGAGGACCACCGAATGCCACGGTGTCGTCCTTAGATACGAAGTTTAGATAACCCATCTCTGGCAGGGAGCGTCGAGGCCTGGCATTCCCATAACGAAGCGTCAGACTGAAGGTGTCTGACCTCAGAGGGAAGCTGGTTTCATCGGCTCAGACGGGCTGAGGTACCGTCTCAGGGGTGAGCCGGCAACTAGCGTCAGCTGTGTAGGAGTTGACAGCTGAGACGTGAGGTCTGGTCAGCGTCAGACCAGAACCGCTCTCGTCTTCCCCTTTAGCTTGTTCTGCTTGTTCTTTTGTTCTAGCTTCCGGGGTCAGAAGTTAAAGGAATCTAAAAGGGACGTGGGCCAATGAGGAGTTATTAATGTCACGTGACTCAGACCGCTAACTCTTATTGGTTGTAGTAATGAGTGACGTGGTTGTCATAACCTTTATCAGTATGTATGTGAAATAATACTGAAGCAGATCAACATTCATTAATGCTGGAAGAAAATGCATTAATCATTTAAGACATTTCTGTAACAGATTAAAGTGTCATTTAGGAAGAGACACCGAGTCTTTATTATTATTATTATTAAATAGAGTCCGGTGGATTCTTCCGATACGACCGTGACCTTGGAGGAATGTTGATTCAGGTTAAAACATAATAAAAGAGTAATTTTATTCCAAGTTATTGGGAAAAAGATGGTTATTATTTGTGATGATCTAGAGGTCAAAGTTCAGAGGTAGTAACGCATTTGGGTTTGTTACATTTGTTTAAGCTATCCAATACAGATCTTAAAGTCTGTGAAAAAGTTAAATACCTTGGCCACTGGATAAATTATCAAATGAGGGATGATGATGATATTCATAATAATAATAATAATAATAATAATAATAATAATAATACATTTTATTTAAAAGTGTCTTTCAGGACACCCAAGGTCGCTTCACAGAAAAAATAATAAAACACAATATAAAAACAGTATAAAAAAATAAAAGAGCATAAAATCAAACAAGTCAATTACAAGTCATAGGCGGCTTTAAACAGATGGGTCTTGAGTCTGGATTTGAAGAGGGTTGGGCTGACAGTGTTTCTGATGTCCGGGGGGAGTGAGTTCCAAAGACGGGGAGCAGAGCGACTGAATGCTCTGCTCCCCATGGTGCTGAAACGGGCAGGTGGAACAACAAGATGGATGAACGAAGAGGATCTGAGAGAGCGGGAGGGGGTGGCAACATCGATGAGGTCTGAGATATATAGAGGAGAGAGGTTGTGGATGGCTTTGAAGGTCAGCAGAAGGATCTTAAAGATTAACCTGAATTTGGCTAGAAGCCAGTGGAGCTGCTGGAGAACCGGGGTGATGTGATGAAAGGAAGGGGTTCTGGTGATGATACGGGCTGCTGAATTCTGGACCAGTTGTAATTTATGAAAGAGTTTGTAGGGGAGACCAAAAAGAAGTGAGCTGCAGTAATCGAGATGGGAAGTGACAAGACTGTGGACAAGAATGGCGGCTGCGTGAGGGGTAAGGGAGGGGCGGAGACGGTTAATGGAGCGAAGATAGAAGTGAGCTGATGTTATGTTATTAATATGTGAATGGAAGGAAAGTGAACTGTCAAGGATGACACCCAGACTCTTAACCTGAGGGGAGGGGGAGACTGAGGCGCCGTCAATGAAAAGGGAGAAGTCGTCAGTTTTAGAAATGGTGGATTTGGTGCCAACAAGAAGAAGTTCATTTTTATTGCTGTTGAGTTTAAGGAAGTTAGAGGTTAACCAGGATTTGATTTCTGAAAGGCAGAGGGTAAGGGAGGAGGGTGGGAGAGTGGAGTTGGGATTACTAGAAATGTAGCGGTGGGTGTCATCTGCAAAACAGTGGAACTGAATGCCAAATTTACGGAAAATATTACCAAGAGGGAGGAGATAGATAATGAAGAGGAGGGGGCCCAGGACAGAGCCCTGGGGCACACCTGAGGTGACTGGGGAGGGTTGTGAGGAAAATCATTTTAAGTGAATGAACTGAGTGCGTCCGGTGAGGTATGAGTGAAACCAGTGGAGGGGAGTGCCAGTAATGCCTAAAGAAGAAAGTCTATTAAGGAGGACGGGGTGAGAAATGGTGTCAAAGGCCGCACTCAGATCGAGGAGGATGAGGATGGAGATTAAAGCAGAATCAGCAGCAATAAGAAGGTCGTTGGTGATTTTGATGAGAGCTGTTTCGGTGCTGTGGTGAGGACAGAAACCGGACTGGAATTGTTCGTACAGGTTATTAAGTGTGAGATGGGAGTGGAGCTGAGATGCAACAGTTTTTGCCAGTATTTTGGAAATGAATGGGAGGTGAGAGATGGGACGGAGGTTATTGAAGTCATTTGGATCGGAACCAGGTTTTTTCAGTAAAGGAGTGACTGCAGCAGATTTAAAGAAGGAGGGAACCACTCCAGATGACAGTGAGGAGTGAATGATGGCAGTTATAAGGGGGAGCAGGGAGGTAAGACAAAACAACTAAAACTGTGGGAAAGGGATCTAGCTGACAGGTGGATGGTTTGGACATGGTAATCAGATTACTTATTTCAGAGGGATGGGGAAGTTTGAAGGTGGAGAGTTGAGAAGAGGGTTGAAATAAAATAGAGGAATGGGGTGAGGAGTGAGGTAGAGGAGGGGGACCGAGGTGTTGATGAATACTATTGATTTTATCATTAAAAAACTGAAGGAGAGCGTTGCAGGTCTTGGAGGAGTAAAGATGGGTGGGTAATGAGTCTGCAGGCTGAAAGATGCTGTTAAAGATGGAGAATAAAGTCTTAGTATTGCTGGTGTTGGAGCAGATGAGGCCGGAGTAGTACTGTGATTTGGCGTGAGAAATGGAGTCCTTGTAGAGGGAGATCTGAGCAGAATATAAGTCTTTATGGATGGTCAGACAGGTTTTCCTGTAGAGTCTTTCCAGTCTTCGATTTGTGGCTTTCATGGAGCGTAGAGCTGAGTTGAACCATGGAGCAGACCGGGCAAAGAAGACAGAACGGGATTTAACTGGAGCGTGTGAATTGAGGATGGAAGTCAGACCGTTATTGTAATGGCTCTCGAGATCATCGGGACTGGTGGAGAAATCTGGGGTCAGGGAGGCTATGCTGGAGGAGAGGGAGGCTAAATCAATGACCTTAATATTCCGGAATGAGATGGTTCGGGCAGGTTTGATAATGGAGAGACGGCAGGGAACAGAAAGGGAGATGAGGTAGTTGTCAGTGAAAGGGAGCTGGTCAGCTGCACAGTTGGAAGGGGACAGGCCAGAGCAACAGATTAAATCCAGAGTGTGTCCTTTAATGTAAGTGGGATGATTGACATGTTGATGAAAACCTAAACTGTCCAGAACTGAGGAGAAATCTTTGGTGAGTGGGAGAGCCGAGTTGTCCATATGTATATTAAAATCACCAAGTAAAATTGCATTCGGGGATAGAGTGGAGAGATGGGTGAGGAGAGCAGAAAATTCATTTAAAAAGTCAGAGTTGAATTTGGGGGGACGGTAGACGGCAGAGGTGTGACCAAGTCACTGCTTTGCAAGTCACAAGTAAGTCACAAGTCTTTCCAGTCAAGTCTTGAGTCAAGTCCAAGTCAAACGCATCCAAGTCAAGTCCAAAGTCAATGACGTCAAGTCCAAGTCCTTAACTTTGAATTTTCAAGTCATAATCGAGTCATTTGACCAATTATAATGTAATGTGTTTTAATAAATGATTTCTAGATAAATCTCTCTCATGAGCTGAAACTGAAGCATTTTAAGATCAGTTCAAATGTTTTAACTTCATGTTTCTCTTGAACGTCTCAACCTGAATATTTCATGTCTAAATGTCAGATGGACGATCCTCCATCATGGACACCTGTCCCTCAGAAGGACACTTCTTTAGTTTGGTCTCTAGACCTTTGGCCTTGGCTAGATGTTCAATATTGTAAGAAAATATTACCGTACAACGTACAAAGCTAATAAAAATACCTGACCAAAAGTAGTTATAATTTAAAAATAACTGAAGTCTTTTTTTCAGTTTTTTTAAATAAAATAATTAATGTTAAAGCTGATCTGATGGTCAGTTTGCTGCTGACTGACGCTGAGAGGCAGCAGGTAGAGGAGACACCTGGTCAGAGTATTGATCATGTTGTTTATAGATTTATAGCTTTTGTCCAATTTGGAGGTCTTTAGCAGGACAAAGGACCCAGTGATCTGGACCAGGGTCTGACCAAACCTGGACCAGGGTCTGACCAAACCTGGACCAGGGTCTGACCTAACCTTATAAGATCATTGGTCATGATTTTCAGAAGCTCAGATCTTAACTTGATGAAAAGTTGTTAATAATTCTTTTAATTTTCTCTCTTGATCCACTGATCCACTAAATCCACTCTGTTCATCTGACTGGCCTAGCATACTCACCTCTCTGAGTGCAGCACACAAGGAATATCTGGACTACAGCCAATCAGAGGGAGGACCAGATCCGGTCCGCGAGCCGCTAGTTTCTGACCAATGAGTCACAGAGTGTCTCCAGAGCTCTGGTTCTTTCATTAAATCCACGTCGTCATCGTGAGTCGACGCGGGGTCCACGCAGGCAGGGGCGGGGCCGGGGCCACAGGGGTGGTGCTGACCACCCTTGAAATCTGATTGGCCACCCTGTCTGATCACCCCCAGCAGAGCTGTCAATCAGTTTTTGCATATTATATTGAATAGTTTTGTGGAATGTTTTGCCAAAATCCACAAAAACAGACACATGAGCTGTCCTAATCTTTGATGTATTGTTATTAATCTGCAGAAACTGCTGTAATTCTACATTATCATTATTTTGATGTTTGAAAGCTCATTCATAGGCAGACGATGTATTGATGTACTAAAATGTTCATTTGTGTTCTACTGATTGTGTTCTCCATGATTTTGAATCTGCTGCATAGTTCTTGCATGGTAAACAGATCATAAAATAATCTAAATGTTGATCTGTTGTTTAAGACTGCAGAACATTTAAATACAGTTGACTTTTTAGTGGGCCACTCTTCTATCATCTTTGCCCCTGCCTCCATAGAGAAAAGTTCTAGACACGCCCCTGCATCAGCACGGCGATCAGCTGCTGTTTAGTTTCTCTTTAGCAGCAGCAGGTCACTCTGCTGGCTCTCATGAAGCAGAGAGGGTACAGACTCCTCCGGATCGCAGACTTCTTAATAGAAGGGCTCCTTTAGGATCTGAATTTGAGTTCTCCTGGTTTAATGTGTGTCTGCTGCTGAACTTCAGAGACACGTTCAGCGTCGGAGAGTTTTTCCCCCGATCAGCTGATCGCTGCGCTGTGAGGGAGATTTTTAGCAACGCCAGTGAGGGACGAGGTCATATTTGAGCCAAATAGGTCTGATCTAGAGCCGTTTTCAGTGCTAAAATATCAATTATCTTCAAGTCATCATCAAGTCAACACATGCAAGTCGAGTCAAGTCGCAAGTCATTGACGTTCAAGTCCGAGTCAAGTCAGGAATCTTTCTAGATTTTACCAAGTCGAGTCAGAAGTCATCAAAATGATGACTCGAGTATGACTTGAGTCCAAGTCATGTGACTCGAGTCCACACCTCTGGTAGACGGTAACGATGATTATGGGGGACGGGCCGGATAGTTTGCAGGCGAGGCATTCCAGAGTGGTGAGAGGAGGCAGAGATACCGGGAGGACCTTCCAGGTCTCGCGATGGAGTATCGCGAGACCTCTGCCGCAGCCCGACTGACGGGGCTAACAGATGTAAACAAACCCGGGAGGAGTACAGTCATTCAGCTGAGAGAAGTCACCAGGCTGTTGCCAATTCTCATTTAAACAAAGAATGTCTAGCTTACGGTCTTTCATAGTGTCTTGGAGGAGATGTCCTTTGCCAGAGAGGGAGCGGATGTTGAGAAGACCAAACTTGCGATTGTCCTCTGCAGTAGGCGCATTAGCCAGACTAGCCAGTCGGGCTAACACGCTGGAGTCCACTGATCGGCCGGCAGTTTTGGGTAGCCGTCGGCAAGTCGTGGACCAAAAGGAAGGTAATCCTTTGGAGGCGTGGAGATGGAAGTTCCGCCGTGACCCACGATGGATATACACTATTTCACCTGGTCCACTGGTCCAGGTGAAATAGGCGCGCCCCGGACATGTGCCTACTTCACGGTGATCCTGCACCAGGGGACCGGGTCCAGGTAAAGGAGGCACGTTGGGGACCAGCGCAAGTGTCCCTTTAGACTGAGCTAAGCCGGCGCCAACTTCGGCATACGCTCCCTCCTCCTGAACTGGGCTGTACGAGGTTCAGAACCCGCGGCAGCTACTTGAGTTCACGCAGAACTCCGACCACGCTCCTCATCAACAGGTAGGAACTGGCTGTCTGGGTTCCAGGCATTTTGGTGAACCGACGTGCTATTTGGACCGACAGCCTCAGCAGTGCATATTCCTCTCATTAATAAAGTGAATGTGGCATCGCGCTGCTCAAACACATCTTTCTCAGCATAACTGTCAGCTTCACATTCAACAATTCAAACAATATCAACACTAAAACACATTGATCTGTCAATGACTTTATCAGAAGTTTGTCTTTAGTTTTCAGAGACTCATATTAATGTTTAAATCCCCTAAAGTGGTTTTATTTAACAAAAACATGATGAAACAGTCCTATAGGATAATGTGAAATAAACAGTAGAGAAATAAAGACATTTGAAGGCAGATTTAATCCATTTCAGATAAACTGGATGCTACAATCACTTTTTGACAGGTGAAAAAAATCAGTTTGAAGTTTTTTGATGTAAAAAATACAATTGTTTTAATCTGGACACCTGTAAACTAAATGTAATCCTTTACTGTCAGGAGATGAGAAGGTTTCTACAGTAAAAACTATTAAAACAGAGTGAGCCTGAGAAAACAGCTGTAAAGTTAAAGGAGACAGACCTCTGATGACAGATCAATGTGTTTTAGTGTTAAAATGTTTCATCCTGATAACTTGATCAACCATCAGAGGTTAAAATGAGCTCAGAGTTCATCTGGAGGTTCTGGTTTTTGACTCAGGTCTGGGTTTCTGAGGGAAGTTCTGACAGGTTTAGTATTTCTTGTTATGTTAGGTTAGTAACAGCTGATCCACTGTTTGGATCTTAAAGTGCCCATGACATGGTTTTCCATGTTTTCTGACTTATCTATCATGTTGTAATGTTGAGTTCTCACCTCAAACCTGCCAGAAAGTGCAAAAAAAAAAAAAAGGCATCCATCGGTCTCCTAGTACAGCCAGTGAGAAGCTCTTCAAGATTTCAGACCAAGATTTCAAACCGTTTTTTTCACTCCAGCCCGCTATGAGGTCATAGTGATCCGGACTTGGTTATATGGTAAATTCTCCGCCCACATGCACGTTCACGACAACTGGAGCGAGGCAGTGCCGCCCCCATTGCCCATAGACCGTGTAGTGTTTAGTTTCAGTTTCATTTCACTTTCACGCGACGACACTGCCCCCTGCTGCAGCAGAAGTGTCAGGCTGCCAAATAAGGAGAAACCCAGCAGAACCGGAAGGCGCCGCATTCTTCTGATCTCTGAGTTGCTCGTTAGCAAATAATTACAGCGTATTTTGAGATATAATGGTGCAACGCTAATCTAGAGGCATCAAAGATTTCACCTGTTTAATATAAATTGATTTAAATATGGAGTCATGGGCACTTTAAACTCTAGACTTGAAGTGTCACGATTTTTCAGCCTCATGCTCATGCACACATATACCGGTATTATGAACCCTTTGGCAGAATTCAAATGAGCCATTTTAATCTAGATTAATTTCAAGATTAGGGTGAAGTTAATCAATATTAAACAAATTAATCTATGCCCACCTCTAGTTTTTATCAATATCAATGCCATTATCGATTCTGCTTATCAATCCAATTCCTTAACAATTCCCTTATCAATTCTTGAGTAGTTGTTAAGCAAAAAAAAAAAATCTTCTACACAGTCTTCTACCACAAGCAACTATGGTATGATTTGAGTTTGTCTGTTTAATTTCTATCTTTTAAGTACTAGGATAAATTAAGTTATTGCTGTATAAAATAGGAATTACAGAGAGGTCAGATTGATTAAATGTTAAAACGGCTTGCCATAGAATGAGCGCATCAGAGCGGCATGACAAAATGAAGTCCAGAATCAGACAGACCCGGGTCACCCGGTACTGCTTCTGGACTCAAACCGCTGCAGCGCCTTCAGCCTCCTGAGTCGTCTCAACAACTGCAGAGTGTGATTTGTGAAAAAGCGGAGTGGGGGACTTGGCGTTTGTTGCAGGTTCATCTGTAAACTTTATCTCGTTAAGCCCTGCTGCTTGCACCGATTTATTGTTCTGTCGAACCAGTGAGAGGTGCTTAGAAATCTAATTTCTCCCTGGGTGAAAGATTATTGACCAGCAAATTTTGGGAAAACTGGAAACAAGAGAATCGTTAAGAAGACTTGATAAAGTTGGAGGTGTACTATTCAGATGGAATTGGTTAGTTGGAACCGGTTCTATGTCGGAACCGGTTCTCGATTCTCACCCCAAGTGTGTGCACTTTTAGAGCTCTGTTATGAAAGTTAATGTTCACCTTTAGAGAACAACTGGATACCTCTACTAACTGTATAATCTCAGCAATCACTGATCCTGCTGTGTGTATTTGTTGCTATTTATCCAGTATAAGAAACCACTGGTTGAAATGTTTGTTGTTGTTCACACTCTGTCATGTGAATCATTTACATAGTATGATTTTATAACAGTTTTATATTTTTGGGGGGTAAATGCCTTTTTATGCATTTTATGTGTATTTTTATCAGCTATTTTAGTCAGTCAGTCAGTCAGTCATTCAAACTGACTTGAAGCTCTGAAACAAGCAGATGTCTGCAGTTTAGTGTCAACATAACTTTCACATCATATTAATCTGAACACAAAACTAAAACATGGAGTCTGACCTCAGAACCTTCAGTCTACAGTCTGGACTCTCCAGGAAACTGCAGAGAATTTTCACTCCAGAATCAGACAAGTTGTAGTTCTGACTCAGGTCCAGTTCTGTCAGATAGGATGGGTTGGACTTCAGAGCTGAGACCAGAGAAGAACAGCTGATCTCTGACAAACTGCAGCCCTTCAATCTGTATAAGGAATAAAATCTGTGAGCTGAAGCAACAGGATGCAGGTTAAACCAGAAGCATGAACTAAATAATTTAAATGGACTACAATTGTATTTATTATTTCAGAAACACTAAATTATGATGAACGAATGTTTAATATTATATTCAGTAAAAGTTGTTTAAAGGTTCAAATGAGAGGCTGCTCGCTGCAGAACCAGAAAGGTGGAGCTGCACCAGGTTCAGCCCCGCCCATTCAATCAGAGTCAGCCCCGCCCATTCCATCAGAGTCAGCTCCCACACCTCCCTTGTGATTAACCTGGTTATTGGACTATTACACTGGGCTGTTAGATCCAAGAACAAGGTGTTGCATCTCCGCCGGATCCAGAGCACAAAGTCCGGCGGAGATGCAACACCTCGTTGTCGAGTAATGCTGCGAGCGTGTCCGCGGAGCTTCTTACAGTGCTCCTGGTCTAGCGCAGCTTTGTGCTGTGGGTCCACGAAGTGCTCAGGGATTCCCCCGGTGCTTTGGCCCCCGCCAGGTTAAACCACAGAGCCCAAGGGCAAAGCTAACAGCTGCTAATGGCGGCTAATGCTACGCTGGGTCTGCTGAGCTACGTGCTGCGGGTCCGCATAGCGCTCAGAATTACCCCCAGTGCTTTGGCCCCCGCCAGGAGCAGCTAACAGCTGATAGCAGCTAACTGCTGCTATTAGCAGCTAATGGCGGCAAAAGCTACGCTGGGTCTGCTGAGCTACGTGCTGCGGGTCCGCGTAGCGCTCAGGGTTACCCCCGGTGCTTTGGCCCCCGCCAGGAGCAGCTAACAGCTGTTAGCAGCTAACAGCTGCTATTAGTGGCTAATGGCAGCTAACGCTTCGAAGCAAAGTGTGCTAGTTGGCTTTCTCTGCTAGGCTCACTGTCTCTTGCTGTAGTCCGTATGACAGAAATTCACAAACTAATACTGTTACCAGAACATGACTGAAACCCTGAGATATTTAATCAATTTTGAGGATATGTTTTACCCTGAAAACAATGAGAAATAGAAGGAGAAACAGGCAGATATTCAGTTATTTTCTTGTAAATTCACTCTTTTGCAATAAAGTTAATTTTAAAAAACAGCAGAGGAGGGCTGACCCTGGTTGAAATAAAGTTAATTAAAAAAACAAGTCAGCGGGGCTGTGTAGCGGGGCAGGGCTGACTCTGGTTGAATGTGCGGGGCTGAACCTGGTGCAGCTCCACCTTCTGGTGCAGCTCCAACTTTCTGGTTCTGCAGCGAGCACTACTTGGTTCAAACAAGCAGAAACAGAACTTGTTATCAGGGCTGTACATAAACCTTTTTAGCTCATAGCACTTGTTCAACAGAGGTTGCAGGTTTTGTAGCACAGAACAAAAAGTTGTAGCACCAGCATAAAAATTCAGCTACAATATCTAAAAGCCAAAATTTGTACTTGTCATTCTTAACACACTGACAAAGTGCTTATAATGAAAACACAATAACAAGAAATATCTGTTTATGTGTCAGTGTAATTTTAAAAAATAAGATTTATTCATTCAAATTAGTGTAGATTTGTTTAAAGCGTGAGTGTGTTGAGAAATGTGTGCAATTAGTATTTTACTCTAGTGTGCATCCTGTATGAGTTTTAGAAAAAAACATATACAATATTATAGTTTGTATTCATATATAGTTATATGTGGTTGTTAAGTTATCTGATTTGATCTTTTCGGTCCCTCAATACAGTATTGGAAGGAGCTGGGCAACCTTGAAAACTGATTGGCCACCCTGCCTGGTCACGCCCACCAGAGCTGTCAATCAGTTTGTTTATATACTGTGGCTTAGTGGAACACTTTGCCAAAAACCACAAAAACAGATGTTTTCAGCTGTTATAATCTTTGATGTATTACAGTAATAAATTTCAGAAACTGTTATAATTAGGGCGTGCTATGCGAAGCAAAGCACACCTATTATTATGCACCTCTAAAGTGATGTCTTTATTGTTAGTTATTTAGGTTTATTCCGTTTCCGTCTACATTAATGCGGCCAGCACGGAGGGTTGCAGCAAGACACATGATAAATCAAAATGACCGGCTCGGTCCTGTGATGTGTGCTATTACTTTTATAAGAATTTGGAGTTACCATGGCGACGCAATTCGCAAAAAACCACGCTTAAAAAACCTATTCAAAATTCCATTGGGATCGTTGAAAAAAGCCAAAACCCACCCCTTTTCCAAGACTACTGTGTGGAAACACAATCACCTAGAGACTCCATTCAAAGTTTAAACGGGTCACAAGACTTTGGACTCTAATATTTGGTGGAATTGTGTTGATAGCTTTTACCATTTTCCAAAAATCGCGAGAGAAGTTTGATGAAGAAATCACAGTCTGACAGAAGAAAATCCTCCTCGTTTACATGTAAATTGACAGGATTTGAGGGGGGTTTCTGGACCTTTGAGGGCCATTTCTGAGAAAACCATAGGTCCTGGAGAAAATGAAAAAGCTGCCAAATGAGATAAAATCATGGCTGTACTCCAAACGGTTTAGGAGATACACATATTATATAGTTTCCCGTAGCGTTTTCATTAACTATCGCAAAGTTATCCACAAAAGACTTAGACAGAAATGGCGTAAAAATGGATTAGCCCTTTGAATTTCAAGTAAAACTTACTGATGTTTGAGAGCCTGCCATTTCAACACACTTTAACCTAGAAATGTCATTCTTGGTTTAAAATAGTCATGGGACTTTGGACTAGAAAATATTGAGGAACCATGTTGATTTCACTGATGCCGCCAGTAGCACACCCTTTCAAAGTTTCTTCAGGAACTTTTCTAGTGTAATTCTACTCCTGGTCCTGTTTCTGTGTCTAGTCCCAGTTCTTGTTCTGGTATCTGCTTGTACCTGCAGCTCAAACAGCAAAGAAACCTGTCAATCATCATTATTCCACTGCAGCAAATATCAGCCAATCAGAATCAATTGTAAGCTCACATGCTGCACCAAATTTCATCCAATCAAAACCCTTGCTGCACTTTGCCTGCTGACAGATCTCATGCCTGTTCTTAATGAGACCATGACAATGAGCCAGCTTAAAAAGAAAAGCACTCTTCTCAAATAACCTGTTCACATTCGACAAGTATAGGACCAATCAGAAAAATTTAAAAACCGTTAGAAGCAGGAGGCTTTAATGGCCACTAGTCCTGAATTTCATGCGTGTCCTATGTTTTTTGGCTGAATAATCATGAGTTAATTCCAGAAGATTTGAAATTGTAAAAGTCTTGAAATCTAGCTGAAATACAATGGAAAAAATAAGATTTTTCTTGGTTCCTCTCAACCTTCCCTGGCAACTTGTGAACCAACCGTAGATCACAGAGACATGAGAATAACTTCACCGGAAAACAGACAAAAATCCCCAATCATAGAGGTCAAATTTATGACTGTAGTCCAAATGGTGTAGGAAATATTCGATGTGGTTCATGATGAAAACATTTTCATTTCTGCCGACTCACCCTCTAAAGTCACATGACCCAGAGTGAGGGTGTCTGAGAAAAGTCTTTCAGTCACAAACAATGTCGTATATCTCCCAAACCGTTTGGAGCACAGCCATGATTTTTACCTCATTTGGTAGCTTTTTTTGTCTGCTTCATTTAATATAAGAGTCACTTTTCTCTAGGACCTACGGTTTTCTCAGAAATGGCCCTCAAAGGTCCAGAACCCCCCCTCAAATTCTGTCATTTTATATGTAAAAGGAGAGGATTTTTTCTGTCAAACTCTGATTTCTTCATCAAACTTCTCTTGCGATTTTAGGAAAACGGTAAAAGCTATCAACACAGTTCTTCCACATGTTAGAGTCCAAAGTCTTGTGACCCTTTTAAACTTTGAATTGAGTCTTTAGGTGATTGTGGGTCCGCACAGTAGTCTTGGGAAGAGGGGTGGGTTTTTGTGTTTTTTGCCAATCCCAATGGGATTTTGTATGGGCTTTTTAAGCATATTTTTTTGTTAATTACGTTGCCATGGTAACTCTGAATGCTTATAAAAGTAATAGCACACATCTCCCGACTGAGCTGGTCATTTTGATGTATCATGTGTCTGGCTGCAACCCTCTGTGCGGGCCGCATTAATGTTGACGGAAGAGGAATAAAACTACCTATCTAACTAACTATAAAAACATCACTTAAGAGGTGCATAATAATAGGTGTGCAATGCTACGCATAGCACACCCTAACTAAACAGACAGGAAATCATGACACTTCAACCTGAGACCAGCACTTTTTAGTCTCTCCAAAACAGTTGCCAGGGTGTGAAGATGTTCTTGGTTGGTTTCTCCTGTCAGCAAAATGTCATCCAAAAAAATTGCCACATGAGGGATGCCCTGTAGTAGCCCTTCCATGATGCGTTGAAATATGGCTGGGCTTGAAGACACTCCAAATGGCAGCACTTTGTAGGTAAACAACCCCTTGTGTGTATTTACAATCACATTTTTTTTGGCCTCCTCATCCAAAGGAATTTGGTGGTACGCGTGACTCAGGTCGAGCTTCGTGAATTTCTTCCACCCGGACAAACTGGCACACAGATCTTCCAGCTGGGGTATGGGGTACTGCTCTAACTTTGACACCTGGTTTACTGTCAGTTTGTAATCTCCACACAACCTAACTGTTTGATCTGGTTTTAACACCAGCACTACTGGAGCTGCCCATTCTGCGTACTTTACTGGTTCGATGATCTCCTGAACTAATAATCGATCCAGTTCTGCCTCCACTCTGCTTCTCATCATGTAGTAGGGCACCTGTCTGGCTTTGTAAAACTTGGGAGCAGCCTCTTAATCAATGTAAATCTTGGCCAAAGGGCCTCTGAATCTCCCCAACTCATCTTTGAAAACCTCCCTCTCTGAGTACCTTTTCTAAGGCTGCCTCTGTAATGTGGTGTAATCTGGGGCTCTCCTTCCACTGTAAGCCTAAAAGCTTAATCCAGTTTTGGCCCACTAAACTGGGACCTGCTCCAGCCACTACTACAACTGGTAACATCATAGGCTGGTTCCTGTCCTGAACTTCGACCTTAGCTGCCCCCAGAACTTTTACTCTGTCTCCTGTATAAGTTTTGAGCTGTAAAATACATGGCTGAAGCTCAGTCTGACCCTCCTTCTGTAACTCTGCGTACACTGACTCATTAATAACTGTCACCCCACATCCTGAATCTACTTCATACTCAACCTTCCTCCCATTTACCATCAGGGTTACAAAGTGAACATGCTTTCTTCTGCCTCACTCATCTGTTCCCCCTCCTCCTCGTCCTGCCTGACGTAGTGTGCCCCCTGTGGTTTTCTCGTCTTTCCTGCACTCCGTACCTCTCTCCCACTCACTCTAACCTGATCCCCCGGTTTTCCTGAACTGCAAACTCTCCTAATGTGCCCTATTTTAACACACAAGTGACACTTTTCCTTGATAAACCTGCAGGCCCCCACTTTGTGTTGTCATTTCCACACCTAAAACAGGTCCAAAACTTTTCTTCTCTCGACCGGGCCGACATCTTATGCACTGTCGATGATGATGTCACTTGAACGCGCAGCACCTCCCGGGACTGTAAATCCTTCACATCCCTGCTCGTCGTTTCAATGGCTTGTGAAAGCCTAAAAGCTTTCTCAAACATCAAGTCTGGTTCAGATAAGAGCCTCCGTTGAATGCGGTCATCCCCTATTCTGCACACCAGCCTGTCGCAAAGCATCTCTGACAATTTCTCCCCGTAGTTGCAGTCCTGAGCCAGTTTACGCAGAACCACCACATAATCCATGATAGATTCGCCTGGTTCCCTCCCTGTGAAGTTGAACTTATAGTGCTGGACTATCACACTCGGTCTGGGGTTAAAATGGTCCATCAACAAGTCCACCAACTCTTTGAAGGTCTTATCGCCCGGTTTCGCTGGACTCACCAAGTCTCTCATCAGGCTGTACGTTTGACTGTCCACTGAGCTTAGCAGAATAGCCCTCTGACGAGCTGCATCCATAATCTCGTTTGCAAAAAAAAAAAAAAACGAGTTAGAACTTCACAGTATTCCTCCCATGTTTGACTTTGGCAGTCAAACAGAGCCGTACTTCCCACCATGGAAACCGCCATCCTTCTGCGAGTCTGGAAGCTCAACACTAAGAGCAGCAACGCACCCTTGCTGGACTGAAATTAACACCATACTTTCATCCTTGTTGCCATTTATGTAATAACTCCAGAGGCTCCGTAATGAACAACACGTTAACTTTAATATTCATTTCAAGCATGACAACACTGGCACTTCTTCTTTACAGAATCTACATTGAGTGCACTGCACATCATGCCACACCCTGCCCCCTGTGGGACTTCAAATGAATAACAACTCCACTTATTACACAGGCAGACTGTTTTTGATGCTGTCTGGTGACACTGTGATGTTTTAAAATGTTCATTTGTCTTCTACTGATTGTGTTCTCCCTGATTTTGAATTTGCTGCATAGTTCTTGCTAAACAGATCCATGTGTTTTACTTCAGTAAATAAATGTTACTAAAACTTTGGTCTGCTGTCCATTGCAATCCAAGATTGCAGAGCATTTAAATAAAATTGACCTTTTAGTGAGCCACCCTTCTTCAGTCTTTGCCCCTGCCTGGCTCCCCAATAAAAAAATTCTAGATACGCCCCTGGGGCAGAGCTGCGTTTGCGATGTCAGACTTTGGTGTGAAGCCTCGTCTCCCCCTGACTCGAACCGTGGACTCATTAACAGACATCAGTGTGACCCATTCAGACTCATTAGTTCCTGTGGTTTAATGCGTGTCTGTGATTAAAGCACAGGGAGACTTTCAGCATCACAGAGTTTATTTTCTGAACAGCTGACATGATATGATTGGCAGAATTGATGGAACTCTGTTGCTAGACTTGCCAGTCGCCACGACGCAGAACTTTATTCTATATAAGTGCGCAAATATAGGCTATACAGTATATATTTCATATGCTTTACATTCTTTCATCGTGATCATCATCCCAGCTCCAGCGAATGGTCGGGTGTTGTCCCACACCAGTGCGCTGAGCCTACTAGGTGAGCCAGTTGTTTCCAGTGCTGGCTCTCTTGTGCCAGCTTCTCCACATTCGCCACGGCAACTCCGAATTGTTGGAGGTTGCCCGCAACGACATCGAACCATCGGGTGCGGGGTTTACCTTGTGTTCGTCTCCAGCCTGCGGCCCTCGGGTCAAACTGGCTCTAGTCGGATGATCAAAGGGAATACGCCAGACGGAAGACGTGGCCGAGCCAGCAGGTGTGGAGTTGCGCTGCGTTCTTACCACTAGGTTGGAGACCTGCTGGGGCCACCTGATGTTGTTTTAAAATATATATTTTTTAAAGTTAATTCTGAAGGTGTGGTGGTGCGCCACGATCAATTACATGTAGAGGAAACCCTGATTGCACAAGTGCTACGTCTAAAAATAGTTTATCGCAAAGACAGTTTTTTTCATTGCACTGTACAGCCCTGTTGTTATGGTTGTATAATGAGTTTTATTTAGACTTAAAAAGCTGAAAAGTTATTAAAAAACATGTTCAGATTAATGTTCTGAAGTGGAAAAAAATCTAATACAGCTGTTGTGAAGAATCAGTGAATGATTTTAGTTTCTTAAACACAGAAAACCTCCAAAAGCCACAGTGAACTGACCTTAGAACCTCCAGTCTACAGTTTGGACTTTCCAGTCCAGAACACATAACCTTCAGTCCAGAATCAGACAGGTCGTTGTAACTCAGGTCCAGTTCTGTCAGATGGGATGGGTTGGACTTTAGAGTTGAGGCCACAATTTCACAGTGAGTCTCTGAGAGTTCAGAATTACTAGTTCTGTAAGGAGAGAAAAGTTAAAGTCAGCTATAATAAGTCAGAAAATCTGTCTCATAAACAGACTTAAATCAGATGATGACTAAACAGTGCTGTCAGTGGTGTCTGATGAACATCTGCTCTTCACATCTGTGCTTCATCTGGTCCCAGCTGACTGTCCGACATCACCCAGTCAACCTGTTCAGTCTCTTTCAGACCTGCAGACTTTAAATGAGAATCTTAGTTTTGCTTCCATCTGCAAATGAAGGAGGGAACGTGATGTTCTATTTCTGCTTCCATCATGTCCACAGTCTGTCAGTGGATCTGATCCAGAGTCAGAATCAACACATCTGCTTTGAATAAATAAATGAATAATTTATTTTGAACATTTGAACAAGATAAAAATAAAATACACAGTTATTATAGAAATTAAAAGTTAAAATAACACAACAATTACACACAAAAATGAAAACTGTCCTATTCAGTTCGAAATGGGAGAAAGCTAATGCTTTTAAAATCCTACCCTTGTCTGACTCTTCTGGTATACACAATACAATTTTGTCTAATGTGCAAAATCAAAGATAAACAAAATATAAAAAAACAGATAAAAAATAAAGCAATATAAAAAACAAATGAAATAAAATATAGAAAATAGTTGTAATAAAATAAAACTTTCCATGTTTAAAAATTTGTACAATTAGTTATCTGTGTTTACATATGTCAGCTGACACATCACCCAGCAATCTTCCAATAGATCCTCACTGTCTACTTAAGACTCTGTTACATCCATGTACTCTTGCAATAGAGATTTTTAATATCATTTTTTGAAATGACTAGGGGTGTACCGAGATCTCATGATATTAAAACCTCGTGATATTTCTCATCAAGGTAACTGCTATCTCGCGAGCCGCTGCAGCGCTAGCCAGTTGCGGTCGGCATGGTTTCGCCTGAAGGCGTTTTTATGGAAGATGCCGCAACTACATTCAAATCATTTGTTTGGCAACATTTTGGATTTGCAGTAGAAACGAGAGACAGCAGCAGAGCAACAGACAAAATACGAACAATATGTAAGCACTGCAAGAAAATGTTACCGTTGTAGGGGGAAAATTCCCTAGATTTTAATTATAAAATATATATTATTAGAATTATTAACAACAATAGTGATATTGTTATTAATAATGCTAATGATAAACCTCAGAGCACTACCCAGATTTTAGGATTACCTGAGAAACCTTAAATCAGTCTGACAAGTCTGAATGAGTGAATTCTTGATTTATGAAGTTTTAACATCATGCAACTCAAAACATCACAACTACGTGTTACCAAGATTATATATTTATTAACAACCAGTCAAATCAACAGTTTGCAACCTTGTCAAATAACAGAATCATGCATGAACACAGGTGACTTTAACCATCTTGATATTTATGGCAGTGAGAGTAATTAACTGGAAGTTTAAGTGAAATATTGAATAACACAAATAGTTAAAATATTAAGATATAAGAATGGAGCTTGCAGAGTGAGATATATGAATGAAAAGGTTGATTCTTTCAACTGCTGTAATTTGGAAGAGGAAAATGATTAAAAATTTAGGATGAAATTTCGGGAGTTGTTGGGGTTTATTATAGCTCAGATATCAAATGATGCATCATTCTAAGTCCTTAATTAGGATTTTGTCTTTTTGGTACACTCACCAGTCTATGTATGTGAAATGGGGTAATAGTGTGTCCTCTCCTTTTAAGGTCTGTAATGGTGTTAGACAAGGTAGTATTCTGTCTCCTCTTCTTTTTAATATTTATATGGACGATATGTCAAAACAGCTAAGTAACTGCAAAACTGGATTTGTAGTTGGAGGGACAATAATAAACCACTTAATGTATGCAGATGATCTGGTGATCTTCAGTCCGTACAGTGCTGGCTTTCAACAGCTATTGAGGGTCTGCTCTCAGTATGGGTCAGAGTTTGACGTCGCCTATAACGCCAAGAAGAGCACTCTTTTAATCGTGAGGAGTAAGGAGGACAGTAAACTAGTATTTCCAGACTTCTTTTTATCAGGTGTTGTTCTTAAAGAATGTACTGTTGTTAAATATCTAGGACACCACATATCTGCAGATCTGACAGATGATGTGGAAATATACAGACAGTGCCGTCTACTGTATGCTCAGGCTAACACTCTGGTACGTAGGTTTGGGATGTGTTCTGTACCTGTAAAGACTGCTCTGTTTAAAGCATACTGTACCCCTATGTACACTGCCCATCTATGGAGGCACTATAAGAAAAGCACCATGAGAAAACTTACGGTTGCATATAATGACGGGTTGAGGATGATGCTGAGAATGCCGAGATGGTGCAGTGCGAGCAGAATGTGTGTTGATGTGAGTGTGCCTACAAGTTAGGCAGTACGACGAAACCTCATGTACAGTTGTATGTGTAGATTAATGGACTCTAAGAACAGCATCGTCCTGTCTCTGACAAACCTCACACAGAGTTCTGTCATATTTTATTCCAGTTTGTGGAATTATTGGCATTTTAACCTTTATGTGAGTTTATAACAGTTTTTTATTCATTTTATGTATTTTACCTGTTCTACTTATTTATGTTTTTTATGTTTTTAGTATCAACCCCTTTTTTTTTTTACTATGGACCTCTTTGTGTCTTTAATAAAGTTATTGTTGTTGTTGTTGTCATATGCGAGAGAAGACAGGCCTGGTTGGAGAATCCTGAAATCAAAAGGGTTAGTCGTTAAGGCATGTCTCTGGATAACGAAATGTTGATTCTGCTTCCTCAAGGCACAGTGAGAATGTTTATGTCTCTCCTGAGGAAAAAGTTAATTGTCTCCAGGTCCTGTGAAGATGCAAGGAGATGCTATATCACCCCCTGAGGTCAGAGACTGACATTAACTCGCCAGGCCTGCAAAGTTCCTGATGGAGTGGGGGGTTTTCAGAGATCAGACAGTACTGCAGACTTTCATATAATGCAGGAGAAAGGTAGATTAATTGAATGATGCTACACCGTACACCGCGGCAAACACTAGCACAATGCAGAAACGCCTCCAGAACCATCACAGCACTGTGTTTAAATCAGCAGCACCCGTGAAGACAGTGCCAAAAGGTCAAACAATGCTGAAAGATGCCTTTACACCTCTGTTTCCACACTCAAGCTGCAGCAATCACAAGAGACATAGGCAATTTTATTGCATTGGGCATGAGGCTGTTTTCTGTTGTGGAAAATCAGGGATTTGGAGGTCAACATTCCATCACATCTGCATTTTGCTTGCACAGTGATTCCTAATCTCTACGAGGAGTGTAAGGCCAAAGTTGTTCAGACCCTGAAGGAGGCAGAGAGCATCGCTGTAACAACCTATGGCTGGACGTCCAGGGAGACATTAAGCTACATCACAATCACAGCGCACATGATCAACAGCAACTGGGACATGGTCAATGTTGTACTGCAGACTCGGCCAATGTTTGAGTCCCACACAGGAGCAAACATTGCTGAGGTTTTACTAGAAGCGGTCTCAGACTTGGATCTTAAAAGACCAAACCATGACATTGCTATTGTGACTGATAATGTGTGTAATATGGATGTTGCTGTACACGAAGCAGGGTTTGTGCCACATATAAAGTGTTTTGCTCACACTATAAATTTGTCTACCCAAGCTGGCCTCAGTGTAGCACGGGTCTTGCGTTTGCTTTGGCGTGTGAGACGCATAACGGCTTTTTTTCATCGGAGTTGTACAGCTACCACAATGCTGAAGTCGAAGCAGAAGCTGCTACAGCTACCAACACACATGTTGATCATGGATGTTGTCACAAGATGGAACAGCACCCTGGATATGCTGAACCGTTACCTGGAGCAGCAAGCTGCAATAACAGCAGCTCTCAGCAGCCCTGAAATCAGGCAAAATGCCCGAACTATTGATACACTGAACAGCAGCGATATCAGAGATGCTGAAGACCTTGTCAAACTGTTGGATCCTTTAAAAACAGCTACTGCAGTTCTAAGTGAGGAGAATAGCCCAACTGTTTCTCTCATTGGGCCACTGAAGAACATGATTGAGCAGGACACCAAAGGAGGAGGATTCCACCATCATGGCTGACACAAAAAGTGCAATCCTGAGTAATATTTCGGGCAGATACAGTGGGGAAGTATATGACTTTTTATAGCAGTGCACAGTGCTCGATCCAAGGTTTCGGACTCTGCCGCTGCTAGACAAGAGCCAGCATGATAATATCTTCCATAGGATACATGAAAAGGTGAAAGATCTGCTGCAAAATCAGATATGAATTACATTAAAATGTATTCCCACTTCTACCTAACCACGTTAGGATAACGTTTGTCTGAATCTTGGAACAGCTGTACTGAAACTAAGTTTTGTTGTATCAGGACGCTGATGCAATGGCAATAAAGTCATCTTGTTCTTATTCAACAGAAAAAATATAAGTAGATTTACCCTGTGTGTGTGTGCGCGTTGGTGCATGTGGTTTAGGTGGACTTTTGACCTGGCTAGGTACCGACTCTACCGGGACCTATGTGTATTAGGAGAACATAGCCAAGGTCCACCTTAACCTCCTAAGACCTGAACTCTTTCATGACATGCATTTTTAATTTCTCTTTGCTATTTGGGCTGATTGGAACCTGATGAATGAAGTTGCATACATCAGCCACAGGTGATGATGTCATGAAAGCGCGAGTGAAGCCGAGAGCCAAAAATGCGCAAACTGATGAAAGGAGAAGGAACTCGGATGACAGAGACCTGACGTGTTTCAGATGTGGTCAACAAGGTCACAGAGCCAAGGCATGTTACCGCAAGAAATGGTGTAAGTTCTGTAAAAACACCACACATCAGGCTGAAGCATGCAGGCGGAGACGCCGACAGGAAGAAGCACGGAAAGCCGCAGACGACGACGGTGAGGAATACGCCTTCAAAATAAGAGAAGCAGATGAGGATTTCTTGGTGAGCAGCATTGAAAACCAAGCTCTACTGGTAGACACCGGTGCCAACATCCCACATAATCACAGATCACAAAAAGTTCAGGAGATTCGATGACGACTTCGAACCGAAGACGCACTACATTGAGTTAGCAGACGGAACCAGGTGCAACGGAGTGGCAGAGAAAAGAGGAGAGGTGGTAGTGACGCTGAGAGACAGCAGAGGGAGGCATCACACAATGGTGCTGAAAAGAGCCCTCTACATCCATACCTATCCACAGGACATCTTCTCAGTGAGAGCAGCCACCTCCAATGGAGCCACAGTGATCTTCAGGAGAAATGGAGACATGCTACAGCATCCAGATGGAACGAGGTTCCCCATTAAGGATCACAAGAAACTCTATTATCTACAAACTGTGAGTAAAGAACCTGATGAACATTGTAAAGTTTCTTATAACCTGCAGGAATGGCATGAAATAATGGGACATTGTGATTTCAATGATGTGAACAAGTTACAGAAAGTTGCAGATGGAATGCATATAAAAGATGAAAAAGAAAAAGTAAAAGATGAATGTGAAGTTTGCATAAAGGGTAAATTTGTTCAGACGAGGAAATCGTAAACCAGATGAGAAGGCTAAAGCTGTTTTTGATCTAGTCCATACTGATCTAGCAGGCCCTATAAGTCCAGAATCAAAAGAGGGATATAAATATGCTCTGTTGTTCACAGATGATTACTCCAGCACAATCTTTGTGTATTTTCAAAAACAAAAGTGATGCTCTTCAGGCAACAGAGAAGTTCATGGTTGATACAGCATCAAATGGAAAAATAAAGTGTATACGTTCTGATAATGGTACAGTTTTTACTGGTAAAGAGTATCAAAGCATATTTAGAAGAAAAGGAATTAGACATGAAACCTCAGCACCTTACTCACCACATTAGAATGGTACCACTGAGCGAAGCTGGAGAACACTCTTTGATATGGCAAGGTGCATGATAATTGAAAGCAACCTACCAAAAGCTATGTGGGTTTACGCTGTTCAAGAAGCAGCAGTCTTCAGAAACAGGTGTTATAATGCACGATTAGGAATGACCCCATTCCAAATGATGAGAGGCAGAAAGCCAAACCTGTCAAAAATGCATAAATTTGGGACCAAATGTTATGCTTACAAACAGGAAAAGGGAAAACTAGACTCAAGGTGTCAATAAGGTATTTTTGTAGGACATGATAAAATTAGTCCAGCTTACCTTGTCTATTTTCCAAACGGTGGAAAAGCGCCTGTGGGCCCTTTTTGTCTATTTACATCATTAACGCCTTGTGTTCTCCTCTAGGTGTTTTGAATCTCAATGCAACCGTGTTAAACTGGTTCCGCAGGGTCTCCCCTTTTGATTGATACCTCTTTTGACCAACTGGGTTGAGCTTTGGTCTCCCCAGAGCCAATAATATCAGCCGATACTCATCCTGAGTGAAAGGACTAACCCCTATTCTCCTGCCCACAGCTCTGACCAATCAGCTTTGACGTTGTTTGTGGTCAGTCGTGTAGCCAATCAAATTTCCATCACAAAAAGGTGTCACTTGGGGGGGGGCTGTAATGGCTCTACAATCTACATGCGCATTCACTGCGTAAATGATGCGCCCTGGCTGGAGAGTCAGAGCTGGTTCCTGCAGTCTTGTATTTTGAGGACTTTTCTTCAGAAAAAACATGTCCAAACAGACTGAAAAACTAAAATATACACACGATCAGTTGGTGGAGCTGGTTACTAGAAGACGGAGCGATTTTTCTGACCAGGAAATGACCGGTCAGGGATGACCCATGATCAAATGGCCGAGGGGAGGCATTCTCTGTGGATTCTGATTCTAGAAAAAAGCGCTCCTAGTCATGAGAAGTAAGTTGTAATGTTTTATACAGCTACGGCTTGTTTTGATGTTGTTAGGATATAAAAAAATATGTAACTTGCCTTATTGTTGTGTGTGTGTGCGCACGCGCGTGCATGTGATGGTGTAGCTTGCTTTTTTTTTGTTTGAGATGCAGTAGTTCTCAGAGTTTGTTTTTATTAGTTTGAATGTTGTTTGAACACATATATACTAATAGGAAACAAGTAAATAGTGTTGTGAGCAGGGGTCAAGAAATCCCCTCGTTCACCTTTTCCCAGTTCTACAAGTCTGAAGCTATCCAGGAAGACAAATCACGCTTGTTATAATTCAACACACCAGTTTAATATACTTCTGCAGAAGGAGAGAGTTCTGTGGTTCCAGCCACTCTCTGAAGGTCAGTCCTTCAGAGCATACACTTTATAGCATCACAGGGTAAGAAGGTGGGTTTTCCTATCCAATGAGGGGCGGTCCCTCATTGCTTACAATCTACGATAGCATCACAGAATAACAAGAATGTGGGTTCTACCAATCAGACAGATCACTGCTATCTCTTCAGGCCTGGCAACTCTCCGTCACCATGGCATCCTGCTCTGCTCCCAAGGCCAGGAGATCTCCTCCCCCAGGCCTGTTGTAAATCTCACACCAAACCTGATTAGACTGAAACTCTAAAGTATAATGTTTTACCCCTTGATTTGCTTTGCTCTATTCTACCGAAGTCCTAATACTAACTGAGTGTAGTTATTATGTTAGTGTAAATACTTATGTGAGTGTACAAACTATGTGAGGTTGCTCTACCATTACTTCCGTGATTTAGGATGCATAAATTAAAGTGTTGACCTCTGTATGTGTGAGTGCTCTCCTCTCCTGACCTAGATGTGAGTGTGTGCGTTTGTTCTATCTCCTGTGAGTGAGAGTGAACTATTCAGACTCCCAAATGTGTGAAGTGTTATCTTATTGTTCTTGATGTGAGTGAAGAACTTTGAGTTCTTTGTGATATTGCTGTAAGTGTTCCTAACTATTTCTGATTATCTAAGTGAATACATGAGTACACATAATAAACCCTTAATCAAATGGTTAAACATAACATGCAGTTCTTCCTGTGTGGTGATAAATACAATCAAACAGTGACCCAAAGTGATTACATATGATTATAAACCCAATATTATATAGATTAATACATGATCATACAGATAATGTGAAACATATAATAACTCATAAAAGGTGATTTACCCATAAATGTGATAAATGTGATTAGCTCAATAAAACAGTGACCCCAAGAATGGTTATAACCTGATTCTGTACACAACAATTCCCCCTTTAGATCCCATGTTATCACATGGGATCTTCAATATTCTTCCTCCGTCCTCAGAGAGAGATAGTGTATACGCCTAATAATCAAATTTAATCAACCTTTTACATCCACCCCACTAAGTATCTTCATCACACCAAATTACCCAAGTTCA
>SSNR01000832.1:79125-92225 GCA_006937965.1 Callopanchax toddi | reverse complement strand
TTACTAATATCATGTTTTTTTATTGTAGAATGTCAAAACGCAAGTACAAGTTGTACTTGGAGCCAAACAGCACCAACAAATTACCTCCTGAAAGACGGAAGAGAGGGGATCGGGATGTAAGTTGGTTAATGAAAGATATGATAACCCTTGGGAATGTATTTATGAGATTTGACTGTTAATTTGGATCAACACTCTCACTTCAGTCTTACCTGATGTTGCTATTTGAAGTTATCTGATGTGTAAATTGGTTTTGTAAATATTTTTAGACCTCTCCCTCAAGCCAGGACATCAGTGATGGAGTCACTTCCACTCCACATTCTGCAGATGTTGAGGTGAGGGAGGTATATATTATCTTAAAGATATCATTTTCACACTGGGCCACGCTGCACAAAGTGTAAAGTAGTGGTACTTTCTAACTGTGCTGCATCTTTTCTACATCCTTCGCAGACCTCGTCTCCATCTGGCTGTCTTGAGATTCAGGTGGACCCAGATGACGCAATAAACCTAGTGAGCTCTTCTATCAAACCATACGTGCAATTTTTTTAAATCTGTACTGTGTGAACTAATGCATGAGCAAAAATTATTTTCTAAAAATTTGTCTTGTGTCTAGGCCTTGCCCTACACTCAATGTAGTGGAGAGGAAGACAGTAACCCCAGATCAGATGTACATGCTGCAGATGTTGAGGTGATGGACTAATACAGTGGAGGAAATAATTATTTGACCCCTTGCTGATTTTGTAAGTTTGTCCAATGACAAAGAAATGAAAAGTCTCAGAACAGTATCATTTTAATGGTAGGTTTATTTTAACAGTGGCAGATAGCACATCAAAAGGAAAATCGAAAAAATAACTTTAAATAAAAGATAGAAACTCATTTGCATTTCATTGAGTGAAATAAGTATTTGAACCCCTACCAACCATGAACAGTTCTGGCTCCCACAGAGTGGTTAGACACTTCTACTCAATTAGTCACCCTCATTAAAGACACCTGTCTTAACTAGTCACCTGTATAAAGGACACCTGTCCACAGAATCAATCAATCAAGCAGACTCCAAACTCTCCAACATGGGAAAGACCAAAGAGCTGTCCAAGGATGTCAGAGACAAAATTGTAGACCTGCACAAGGCTGGAATGGGCTACAAAACCATTAGCAAGAAGCTGGGAGAGAAGGTGACAACTGTTGCTGCAATTGTCCGAAAATGGAAGGAGCACAAAATGACCATCAATCGACCTCGGTCTGGGGCTCCACGCAAGATCTCACCTCGTGGGGTGTCAATGATTCTGAGAAAGGTGAGAAATCATCCTAGAACTACACGGGAGGAGTTAGTTAATGACCTCAAATTAGCTGGGACCACAGTCACCAAGAAAACCATTGGAAACACATTACACCGCAATGGATTAAAATCCTGCAGAGCTCGCAAGGTCCCCCTGCTTAAGAAGGTCATAATTTACAATGCAGGTCCCCTGATGGTACCCCAAATCTTGCCCAAATATGGTATCTGGCTCCCATCTTTATTTTTGGCCCAAATATTGTATTGAAGTTGCCCCAATATTTCTGCCCAAGACTTTAGTTCCTTACACAAGTCAATGTCCCACTATATCTTATAATTTACAATGTAGATCCCCTGAAGGTACCCCAAATCTTGCCCAAATTTTGTATCTGGTACCCCCAAATCTCTGTTTTGTTTTTTATTTTCAATGTTTTCTCTGTTTTGTTTTTTTGTTTTTATTGTCAAGCGCTTTGTGATGTATATCTGTGAAAGGCGCTATATAAATAAACTTTACTTACTTACTTACTTACTTACATGTGCAGGCCTGTCTGAAGTTTGCCAATGAACACCTGAATGATTCAGAGAGTGACTGGGAGAAGGTGCTGTGGTCTGATGAGACCAAAACTGAGCTCTTTGGCATTAACTCAACCTGCTGTGTTTGGAGGAAGAAAAATGCTGCCCGTGACCCCCAAAACACCGTCCCCACCGTCAAGCATGGAGGTGGAAACATTTTGTTTTGGGGGTGTTTTTCTGCTAAGGGCACAGGACAACTTCACCGCATTAACGGGAAAATGGACGGAGCCATATATCGTCAAATCCTGAGCGACAACCTCCTTCCCTCTGCCAGGAAACTGAAAATGGGTCGTGGATGGGTGTTCCAGCACGACAATGACCCAAAACATACAGCAAAGGCAACAAAGGCATGGCTCAAGAACAAGCACATTAAGGTCATGGAGTGGCCTAGTCAGTCTCCGGACCTTAATCCTATAGAAAACCTACGGAGGGAGCTGAAGGTCAGAGTTGCACAGAGACAGCCTCGAAACCTTAAGGATTTGGAGATGATCTGCAAAGAGGAGTGGACCAAAATTCCTCCTAACGTGCGCAAACTTGGTCATCAATTACAAGAAACGTTTGACCTCTGTGCTTGCAAACAAGGGTTTATCCACTGTAGCCTCACCAAATAGGCTATATCCTCTGACCTTTGACCTCTGTTGACCATCACAACAATAATCCATCTTTTTCCCAATAACTTGGAATACAATCACTCTTGGATTATGTTTAACCTGAATCAAGATCCCTACAGGTGTCCTACTGTCCACTTTCAGGTGTCCATCTCCCAGATGACCTTAACTGGACACTAACTGGTCTAATAGAACACTCTCTGTAAAGAAGTCTCTTCTTTAACAACTGTTCAAACTGTAATCTCTTGTTTACAGAACATTCGCCTGTGTTCCTGCTCAAGGGCATTTGCCCTCTCACACACTCAGTGTTATAATATGCTTCTCTGCTATTTTCTGCATTTTTAATCACATCCATAATGTGAGTGTCTTAACGGGCGGAAGTCATATGTGAGTTGGTAACTCCCTCACAGTTCCCTTATCCAATCAGAGCCACCCACAACTCCACTAACTCAGTTTTGATTAGTACACTTAATATCTTCTGATTGGTTAAAAGTAAGATAACCCTTCTCAAAAGTAATATTCAGTTCCGGTACAAGTCAGTCTTGTCTTGTCCAGTCTTGTCTAGTCCTCCTACAGTCTCAGTCTTGGTCTGAGCTACAGCCTGAAAGCAGCCTGAGCTGCTATCCTTCGAGTCTTAGCTGAACCCTTATCAGCTTTGAACAAGGCCTCTCAGTCTCTCCCTCACCACGGGAGAGATCAGAAATGACTTCAGCATGCCTGCTGAAATGCCTCCCTTGCTGACCGGGACGTATCCACGGACTGTCCGGCGAGGTCCTCGGCGGCCACGCCTTCCAGGACCACCACTCCGAGTCTGGGGACTCCAGCCTCAGCTCGTGGAGAAACCAACGCCTGTCAGATCCAGGAGCGTCCACCTTTCAGTGAGCGAACACCACTTTCTGATCGAGAGGTTTGCTTTGATAAAGCTTAATTCTTCCACTCTAAATTAAGCCAAAACTAAATCCCATTCCAACCTCAAATTAGCCCGAAATTGACTCTTAAAGTCACAACTAGGTTAACTAAATTAACTAACTTCCCTAGTCATTAAAACATATGCTACGGTCTGTTAAAACTCACAATTAACCTATCTTTAACATCCTCAACATGTTTAAGAATATTAATTGTGTTTTACATCAAACTTTCAAACTGTCTTATCTGTCTGTGTTCTTAGGTTTTTCAAATTAAACGATTGTTCAATCTTTATCTGCCTCAGCTTCACGTTATTAATAAGGTATTTCAATTCACTCTACTCTTTCAAAGAACCCAGATACCTTCAATAAATATTAGCTATTATCAGGGTTAAATGACATAAGCTAATGTTTATCTGAAGAGGATGTAGTTAAAATAACTAATAGTTATTTCAAAACGCTACACCACTAAGTATTAAGTAGTTTTTGTTAGAGGGTTCAAATACTTATTTCACTCAATGAAATGCAAATGAGTTTCTATCTTTTATTTAAAGTTATTTTTTCGATTTTCCTTTTGATGTGCTATCTGCCACTGTTAAAATAAACCTACCATTAAAATGATACTGTTCTGAGACTTTTCATTTCTTTGTCATTGGACAAACTTACAAAATCAGCAAGGGGTCAAATAATTATTTCCTCCACTGTATGTATGGCAAGATATTATTGCTACACATGATACTGTTTCTTATTATGTGTTTGTGTCATCTTTTCCACATCTTTAGACCATATCTCCATCTGGCTCTTCTAATTTTGGGTCTGATCCAGATGACACGATCGATGTGGTGAGCTTTCAACCAAATCACACCACACCACAACAACCTCTCCCAATTAATAAAGGGTTCTTCTAGTGTTCAGCACTTTGGTCAGTCTTTGTATTGTTTTAAAGTGCTTTCTAAATAAAGATGCTATGCTAAGAATGAGAAGGGAATCAATCTGCTACAGTCAGTCAGCTGACCAGAGAAAGTGAGCTGTCTACAGACCAGAAACGTTCCGAATGACAGGATTGGCTGAAGGTTTTAGAGAACTGTGGGACAACCATTTTATTGACTTCTTTCTGGGTTTTTTAATCTCCACAATATATTTATAGCTATACTATGTTAGAACGTTGTTAGGAGGCATGAAAAAAAAAAAGTTAAAAGCTACATTGTTTACAAAATGAACAAGTGCAGCTTTAAGTCTTGTTTTACCAGTGTCACACAGTGCAATCACTCATAGAAGAGTGTAGTAGATGACTTCAGGACACATGCATTTTTTCAACATCTGTATTTGTTGTATTATGTTTTCTGAATTGTTGTGCATCACATAGGTTACTGAAAACGATTCTGTCTTTGTCTCTTTTTAATTGAAATGCAATACAAAATGTAAAGAATTTGTATTCTCTGTTAATGCAGGTAGATACATGCACTTATGAATGTGTTTTCTGTCACCCAGCAGCCCATTTCTTCATCTGATGATTTATTTGAGCTGCAATCAAGTGATGCCAGCCAGCAGTTTGACTGTGATTCTTCACCTGAAAGAGGTCTTCAAGTTGATTCAGACACTGAAGATCTTCCAGGGGACGATCCATTTCAACAAATAGGCTTTGGCAAGGACTTGGATACAGCTCTAATTTCAGGGAATGCAACAACAAGGGCTGAGGCACTGCTGATGGTAATGAGTCATGCAGCAAGACACAATATAACAGGAACACAACTTGATGATTTGTTAAAACTTATAAATGCTCTGTTTGGCAAAGAGGTTTTACCAAGATCCAAGTATTTGTTCAACAAAGTCTTTCAAAACAACTCTGACATAGTGGAATTCCACTTCTACTGTAAAACCTGTAAAACATACCTTGGGAAACAAGAAGACATAAAAGAGAAAAACATTGTACAATGTGCACTCTGTAGTGCTCCCTTTGAAATTAGTACCTTGAACAGTGCAAGCTTTTTCATTAACGTACCAATTGCACCTCAAATTCAGGCACTGCTTGAAAACCCTCAGATTCAAGACAGCATGAACTACAGATGCCAAAGGCCACAGAATGAACATGTTATCTCTGACATATATGATGGTGAAATGTATCAAAACTTATCCAAACCAGGTGGAATTCTGTCAGATCCAAGCAATTTGTCTTTTAATTTCAATTCCGATGGCTCACCTGTCTACAAATCTTCCAGATTTTCAATATGGCCCATTCAGCTCCATTTAAATGAGCTTCCTCCCAAAATTAGATTCCAGAATGTAATGCTTGCAGGTCTTTGGTTTGGTGCTCAAGAACCAGTCATGTCTATTTTTCTCAGACCATTTGTTGATCAGGCTAAAACATTAGCATCCAGGGGTGTGTCTTGGAGAAAAGCTGGAGCTGTGCTTAACAGCAAAATTGTTGGACTCTGTTGCTGTGTGGACTCAAAGGCAAGGCCAGCCATGCAAAATTCCACACAGTTCAATGGTTACTTTGGTTGTGGCTTCTGTTTACACCCTGGTACTCTTGTAGAGAAACAGGTGAAGTATACTGTGACTACCACAGAGTATCCAGATAGAGAAGCCAAGAAAATGTTGGCAGATATGGAGCAAGCAGTAGAACAAAACCGAAGTGTCAGTGGGGTGAAAGGTCCATCAGCACTCATAAACATGCCTTATTTTGACATAGTGTGGGGGTTTGTTCCAGACTACATGCATGCTGTCTTACTTGGTGTAGTTAGACAGCTCACAGAGCTTCTGTTGAATGACAGTGATCAACCCTACTATATTGGAAGTCCCAACACAATGAGGGTGCTAGAAAATAGGATTAAGGACATCAAGCCACCACACTTGATAACACGACTCCCCAGACCCTTGGCAGAGTTCAAGTACTGGAAAGCCTCTGAGTGGCGAGCATGGCTCCTGTTTTACAGTTTGCCAGTCCTGAATGGTGTGCTTCAGTCACGCTATGTAAAGCACCTAGGTCTTCTGGTGTGTGCAGTATTTCTTCTTTTAAAAGAGAATATCACATTCCAAGACATCAACAAAGCAGATGAGATGCTGTTTGAGTTTGTAGCAAGGTTTCAGTTGTTGTATGGGGAAGCATCTATGACATTCAATGTACACCTGCTAACTCACCTGTCAAAGTCTGTGAAACTGTGGGGGCCGCTCTGGGCACACTCTACATTTGTATTTGAAAATGCAAATGGTGGTCTGTTGAAACTGTTTCATGGAACAAAATGTGTAGCCTTGCAGATTGTAAACAAATTCCTGTTGCATCGAGCAGTTCCACTCTTCAGCACAAGGTATGCAGTTAGTGAGCAAGTTAAGAACTTCTGTTTGGAGCTGACGAATAACTCACGGGTAAAGTGTTTCACAAAATACCAAGAAACAACTGTTCTTGATAGTGGCAGGGTCACTGAAACAACTGATGATGAGAAAAGTGCCTTCATTTCTGCACAAAACATTGCACCAGATGAAATTGTAGTGCACAAGAGAATGGTGCATAAAGGATTGCTCTATACCAGCAAAAGCTACAGCCTAAGTAAGAGAAGAAGGGACTGTTTTGCTAAGCTGGGTGATGGGGTTTGTGGTGAGATCCAGAAGATCATATCCTTTACTTCAGAAGGAAGTACAGAAATCGCTGTGCTTTTCAAAAAGTTTCATACACATGCATCCTTTCCTTTATCACAAGGTTACGGATTTGTGTCACATATGAGACTTGTGAGTGGTGGGCTTTTGCCTTCAGTAGATCTGATTTCAGTTGACAAGTTGGAGCAGAAATGTGTGGTCTTGAAAACAGGTGATGAGACCTATATTTGTGACTTTCCAAATAGACATGAACAGGGGCGTGGCTACGGGTGGGCCTGGGCGGGCCTGGGCCCACCCACTGTGTACCTGGGCCCACCCAATCAAATGGCTTCCTCAACAAAATTATATATATTTGTTTCATTTTTGAGGGATCTCATTTAAGTCATCATGAAATGAAATAGAATAGAGTAAATTTGACATCAACAGCATGAATGTGTTGTGGTGATTTCATAACTATTACATCATTTGTAAGTCTTGCTCTCATTGGCTATTTTGAATCATTTCGGAACTCTCCAGACGAGTTACGGTAACAGCGCAACTGTGCGTATGCTGCTCTGACTTGTAGTGTCAACCAAAGCATTTAAGAAATGACAAAACAAATCTTCATTTCAAAATGTTTCAAAAAACAAAAAGTGGGAGGACCTGTCCTGTGTTACAGGTTTAATGTGCTTTGGAGTTTAGATGTTTTGTTCAAAGATCTTTCTGTCGGTTTCTGACAGTGGTTCCTCTCTTTTGCGGTTCACATTTTGCAGCCTCCCGCGACCCGGACCCGGATAAGCGGAAGAAGACGAGACGATTTTGCAGCCTTGTACTTTCGCGAAATGTTTTGTGCAACTTTGCATGCCTTAAACTTTTGTTTACAGCGCAGTGTTCATGCGTCCTGACTCCTGACAATCTCCTCCATGGAGCGGAGCGCAGTGCGTCCTGACTCCCTTTTGCGCGCTGACCAAGAGTCTGGATGAGTAGCGCCCTTATGCTCCTTCCCTTTATGAGCTTCTTTTCTGCAGCAAGGTGGGAATGAAAATCTACACTTCCACAAGTAGAAAAGATGCTTTAAACTGATTGACAGACTGCAGAATCAGAACCATGGAGCAGCATGACGTCTCCAAACGGCGCGCTCTCCGCTTCTCTCTTTTTCCTCCCTCTCTCTCTCTCTCTGTGTGTCCGACCTGAAATAATTAACGTGTTTGACCTGACGTCTCGGGCTGAAATTGAGACCTCTAGTGATAAACACAGAGCAGCTCTCAGATCACTTCTCTCAGCATCAGCTGTGTGTTAATGTTGTTTTTTTTTACCGCAATGAGCAGGTGTCCGTCAGACTCAGACGCGATCAGAAACATCAATGAAGTGATTTATTCAGCCGTTCTGATGATCAGGTTGTGTTTAAACGAGATCAGTGTTAAAATGTTAACGCCTGTCTGAGAGAAGTGTATAAAGTGTGTAGTGAGGGGTTTTACAGGCTTAAAACTTCTGGAATTATTGTAAAAATATAAAACTGATTCTTGGCGGATTTCACCGCAATTACGGGTTTTTTTTAGAACGTAACTCCCAGAATAAATGAGGAAGCACTGTATAGACACATATCTGCTTAAACAAAAGTGACATTTATAAATACACTTATTTTCAATTACATTTTTGGGCCCACCCATTTTTTTATTAGGCCCGGCCGAAAATCTATTTCTGGCTACGCTACTGGACATGAAAGAGACTAGATTTGATTGATGGTCACTCAATCTGACATTTTGCTGTAGTATTTCTGTGGATTCTTATTCATCCAAGTCATTTTATCCAAAGGTAATGAAGTGAAGCAACTGCACTCATAGTTCCTTGAAGATATTTCTTAGCTCTTCTCAGCCTCTTAAATCCATTTGGACATTTTGATGGAGAATACAGATTTATATAGCTGAGGGGACTTCTTGTGATACTTCTTTTAGCCCACTGTCTAAGGTAGAGCTGCCCATCCCTGGTTGTGGAGGACCAGTATCCTGATTGTTTTATTTGCTCCCTGCTCTAACACACTTGATTTAAATCTTCAAGTGATTGTCAGATTTCTGCAGACATTGATAACCTGCTAAACAAGTGATTTATCTATTAAAGGGATATTTTACCCAAAAGTGGGGTTTTGTGTGTGTGTGTGTGTGTGTCTGTTGCCATATTCCTCATAATTAGATCAGTGGGCAAAAACAATTAGTAACCAGCTCAGCCGTTATCCTGATCCAGCAGTACTCCTTTAGCTTAGCATAAAACACTGTAAGTGAATGGTAACTACTAGCATTGTGAGAAAAAAGTAAAAAAGTCCTTAAAACTCCCTCAGTAGTGATACTAGTGATACTAATTCTGTCTAGTGACCTCAGTAAACATATCGACTGGAAGTGAAAATAAAAAGTGGCATGAAGGAATTACAGGTACTATTTTAGACTCGGGACTACTTTATGACAAAGAACTGACAAGTTAGTATCATTAGTATCACTACTGAGAATTTTTTCTCACAATGCTAGTTGTTACCATTCACTTACAGTGTTTTACACTAAGCTAAAGCTAAAGGAGTACTGCTGGATCAGGATAACAGCTGGACTGCTTACTAGAATATGACAACAGACAGAAAATAAATCACTTTTGGGTCGAGTATCCCCTTATACTGGATGTGTTGCCAAACTCTGCAGACACCTGTTAATCACCTACTGATTAAAACCAAGTGTTTTGGAGCAGAGAAATCACTAAAACATGCTGATTATGGGAACAATTTTGGCATAAAACTGCAATATTAAAAGACCAAAGTGATTCAAAACTTTCAAAATGCATTGTAAATCTAAACAAGCAGTGGATAGAAATGAAGAATGTATCAAAAAGGAGTAGATTTAAAAAAAAAAAATTATTATCAACTATTGCTGAAACGATGACCAGTTATGTTTTGTGTTGTCATTGTAAATGTAAAATGTGTTCCTGTTTATAAGTATTTTTGCTATTTTGTAAAATGTCAAAAAAAATCTAAAGAATCTGTTTAAAACATTGAATCGCTTATTAAATAATTTATGCTAAAAAATCCAGCCTGGTTTGTGTCTAGTAACATTTAGCTATCCATACATCCTGCAGCGCTCTCACTACATACGTAGAAGTAGCATGAGGTGATCTGTCTGCCACAAAAAAACTCAACTTCACAAACAGGAAACAGGAAATAGGCAGGCAGAAAGCTCTAGCTCTAGAGCAACCAGTGACTCCACCCCCTATCCAATAAATTGCTGATGTTGCGTTGTTGGACCAGGTCAGCCCGCGAGAAACTACAATGAAACGGGTACTGAAAAGTTGGAGGAAAATATCAAACTGTGCTGTTGTAAAGTCTGTCAAACAGAACCGAACTTATCAGTGATGCCGAGTAGTGCTGTTGGAGAAGAGCCGATGGTCCCTCCTTCCTGGGTCTTTCTCTAGGTCCCTTCTCATTTGGATGTGCCTGGAAAACTGCACCAGGGAGGCATCCTAACCAGATGCCCAACCCACCTCAACTGGCTCCTCCATGTGGAGGAGCAGCAGATCTACTCTTGAGCCCCCCCCCCCACCTTGGATGACCAGGTATTACCCCTTACCTCTAAGGGAGAGCCCAGACACCCTGTGGAGAAAAACCATTCCAGCTGCTTGTATCCACCATCTCATTCTTTCATTTACAACCTAAATAGATTGTGTGCATTTACAGATTCTTCCAATGCATCAATAATGGAAATTATGGTTGTTATAGCTATTGCAACTGTGGAACATGAGGAAGCAAAAAACGCAACCATTTAATCCTAGTTCAGTTCTCAGGTGTGATGAGACCCAGGTAAACAGTTAATTGACCATGGTAAATGGTGAATGGCTTGTATTTATAAAGCGCTTTTTAGAGTGTTCTACACTCCCCAAAGCACTGTACAACACAAATGATCATTCACTCACACATTCACACACCATATTCAAGTGAATGGACAAGCATTATCTTATAAATGTTTTGGAAGCTTTTGGATTATGTAAACTTAAAGTTGTAAACAAGTACAAACAAATTTGTTGCAACAAGCAGAATAAATGACAAATAATTTTATTACCAGGGAAGTTTAAGAGCACAAACAGCTGTCTACTCCTCACCATTTGTGAAGGAGCTTCAATAGGAGAAACTCTGGGCCCACAATAGTTAGTATAGTAATCATTTAGAGAATATCAATATTGGTAAAAAAAAAAAGAGTATTACAGTATTTACTGTGAGTACTGTAATGTAAAGTACTGTATGAGTACTGTATTTACAATAAATTCACTTCCTTAAAGCACTCTAACATTGCTAGCCTGATTTCTATTTCAGTTATTTAGCAATAACTCAGTTTTTTTGCAATAACTAAAGACTAAAAACTACCCTAACCCTTAAACCGAGAAATGTAAAAATTTGAAACATACGTACGGTGTGTACAAATATAAGCTTTTCCAGCAAGACCGTCCTGGTGAACTAGTATAACAATGCTCGTACACCAGCTAAACCAACAGCAACCAGGCATAGCCCTGCAATCATGCTGATCTATACTGGACCAGCATAGGCCAGTATACTGTAGAAATATGCTGGTCTATGCTGGTCCACCAACTCGACCAGCATGCTGGTCAGTGCTGGTCAATGCTGGTTTGGTGCTGGTCTATGCTGGTCCACCAGCTCAACCAGCATAGACCAGCATTGACCAGCACCAAACCAGCATAGACCAGCATTGAATCATGTTGATCCACCAGCTAAACCAGCATCAAACCAGCATAGATCAGCATTGACCAGCATCAAACCAGCATAGACCAGCATATAAATCATGCTGGTCTATGCTGGTTTTTTCAGCAGGGAAAAGCATGAACATTCTAATTTGGTTGGATTTAACCATCTCCAAATTTCAGTCATGTTTAAGTCTGTAATATATTGGGTCAAAATTTTTCTAGCTTGGTTCTTGTAGGGGTCGGATTTAGTGGAGCGATCCAACAAGGGGTTCAATGTGCAATTAAAACCGCCTGCTATGATATATGGGCTGGGCAAGGAAGATAATGTTAAAAAGTCATCAAAGAATTTTGGATTATCTTCATTTGGACCATAGACACTAACTAGATTCAATGGCTGAGAAAGAATGTTACCCTGTGCAATCACGTATCGCCCTTTAGGATCTTGAATAGTATTCAGGGTTTTTCCTGGCTCAAATTGGGGCAGAGGTGGTACCATCCTGACCATGTGCCAGCACATGCATACTATGTGCATTCAACTGCCTCACTTTTTTAAAGGCAACATATTTTTTAGTTAAGCGTTCTGATCAGGGATGCACCGATACTAGTATCGGCCCAGATACCGTCTAATGTATTGGTTAAAGTTAACAGATACCATGAACCGATACTTAAAATATGATAAATCTGCAATAAAGTCACAAGAAATTGTTCATTTTTTACTTTAAATTTTAGTTTTATGGTCATTTCATATTTTACATCTGTTAATTTGTCTTAGTTTAGTTAGTAAAGTCTGGTGCCTTTAGTCTCTTCAAGAAAGATATAAGGTGGAAGTTGATTAATTCACCAATAGTATCAGATTGCCTGAGTATGCCTGAGCCAGGTAAATTGAATCAGCCAGTGCTTGTCAAACCACTGGCTCTGTGTTTTTGAGATCTGGAAAAATGACCAAAAAATAATGTTTTAAAATTATGTACTGGGTACCGTTAAATATTTTTTGATACTGCTACTTCAACAATACCTAGTTTTCGATACTGGTACTTTTTTTGGTACCTATATAATTCTGAGATAAAATAACAAGTAATAGTAAGTATTAAACGTTTTTTTAAATAAAATAAAAAGTATAAACCATAGTTTTTTGGCATATTTATGCATTTACTATTCATACCAGTACGAGCTCACCTCGGAAACTTTCTGTTATGTCCCTGTCTCTCCCCTCACACACCTCTGGATACAGCAGAGGCTGGAAGCTCGGAGTCGGACTGAACACGGCGCGGCAGCTCGCAAGCTATATGCAATGCGTGGCTTCGACTAATTGCTGGAATTCCTGTTTTTCGCGGCACAAATCTCATTGCATATGTTGCATTTTGCTCTGTTTCCGTTTACCTTTCCAAAATGCAGCCAAACTTGAGTTTTTTGGAATTTTTAACCCAAAACTTACTACGCTGT